>JAJEJO010054223.1:143513-190164 GCA_020662805.1 Glaucomys volans | reverse complement strand
TAGGTTTAGGGGATTGGGAGGAGGAAGAAAGAGGAGAAGAGGCAAAGGAGACAAGATGTCATGAGATTAGACTTAAAACAAGAAAAGGCAGCCAGTGAAAAGTTCCAGGATTTGAGTGGCTGAGAACTTTAGGAAGGGATCTTAATTAGGGAATGCTTTTAGCAGCTTGTAAGATTGCTATGGAAACAAACCTGAAATCTATGGATTTATGAGACCTGGAAAAGTTACATAACTGAGTAGAGTATAAGGGTGAGGAAACTACATGTCTAATAGTTTCCCTTCTGCACAAGCAAAAGTAGGTGCATGTATTGTTTATAAACACCATGGTGTGGCCAAAGGGTCAGGGAGGGATGGAGAGGCCGAGAGAAGAAGGGATGGAAGGATAGAGAGGAGGGAAAAAGAGAGAAGAAGGGAGGAAAAGGGAAGGGAAGGGAAGGAAGGAGGGTCTTATCTGAAATCCAATCTTTTTTATCTCCATAGAGCTTCTCCTATTTTTATTGGTTGGTTGGTGTTTATTTTATAAATATACTTTTTAAAAATATTTTTTAGATGTCGATAGAGTTTTGTTTTACTCATTTATTTATATGTGGTGCTGAGAATCGAACCCAGTGTCTCACACATGGGAGGCAAGCGCTCCGCCACTGAGCCACAACCCCAGCCCTAAATATTCTTTATTATAAGAATATTATTTATTTATTTTATATATCTTATATTCATATATATTATTTAAAAAAGAAAACAATAAAACTTCCTGCCCACAACAGGAAATCTTTTGCTCCCAGAACAAGACAGGCAAAGGTTTTGATAGTTGTCTCAGCTTCTCTAGTCTCATTCTCAAAATTTTTCAACCAGCCCATAAAATGCAGGCTCATCCTGCCAGAGGCAAGAAATGACAGCCCTGATGGGTAAAGCATATTACCTGAGGTTTTTTTTTTCTGATCATATTATCCTCTCAATCGAGTTCTGTTTTCACAGTCAGTAACTTCATGTCAAAGATTTTCACATCTTTCTGGCTTTTTGCTTTAGGTGATTGTGGATGCTGTGATAGCAGTAATGATCAAAACCAAGAAGCAGGAAAAGGAAAAATACTCTTTGTTTTCCAACTATTTTTAATGGTAAAGGGTACTTAAAAGTAAAAGGAAAGATATTTTTTAAGATGCATAATAAAAGAAGGCATGAATATCAAATGGGAGGGGGTCAAGGGAAAAGAGAAACCAAGGCAGGGTTCTCGAAGCTAGAAAATGTATGTTGATGTCCTGACTCTCACATTTGCTGTTCTTTTTTTAACCTTTGTTAAGCCATTTCATACTTAATTTTTCCAATTAATCGCATGCATCAAACGGTTTGGAGAGCTTATCACCTGCCCATCTGCCAGTCACTATTAGATTTTAGAAACACAGGGGTAAATGAGTGACCAACACTATCCTCAGATCCTCACAGAGTTTACAACCTGTGCTTCCCTTTAATTAACCCTAAAGTAAGGAAAATAATAATTGCCTTTTCATAGCATTGCTGCAAAGATCAAATGAGGATTCCTCATGTAAAGGCAATTTGCAAACCATACATACATGTGGGAGATTAGTATTATACCTCCCTTTGTTCAAACTAGAATAAGTACTCAGCCAACCCCACATTTGTTAAAGTTAAAACCAAATTATTAACTTCAATTGTCAGTGCTCAATTGCCTTTGTGAATAAAAACATTCCTTTAAAAACCTCGGAAGGTTTTGTGCAACTCCCATTATGATCAATAGGTAACGTGGCTTGCTTTGAAATTTCTCTTCTATATTTCATTTCCAAGTAGGAATTAAATTTCCTTCCTTGAATTATAGGGTGCCAGAATAAACAATTGAAGCATTGAGTAAGAATCACAAAATCTAACTTGTTCTATCTTGGTTGGTGAACGGCAGACCAAAAAAAAACTAAAAAAACTGTAACTTTAATAGCAATAACCTCAGACATTAGGTAATTTTTTTTTATTATACAACATCAGCACAAAATGGTGGAAAGTCCATACCTAATTTTTTAAATATTAAATTAAAACAATCAGTTTCTCCTCTTACTTGGAGGATAAATTTATTCTTTCTTTTTTTTTGTACTGGGGATTGAACTCAGGGCACTTAACCACTGAGCTACATCCCCAGCCCTACTTCTCATTTTATTTAGACAGAGTCTCATTGAGTTGCTTAGCACCTTGCTTTTGCTGAGGCTGACTTTAAACTCACCATCCTCCTGCCTCAGCCTCCCAAGCTGCTGGGATTATAGGTGTGTACCAACATGCCTGGGTAAATTTAACTTTGAATCAAAGAACCTTAGCCCTATGTCGTCTTCTGTTCTTATTTATGTTGTGTCTTTAAATAAAATTATAGCACTAACATCCTCACAGATCAACCAATCTTGATAAGCTCAACTCTAGTAAATGTTTTATCATCATTCAAAAATTAAATATTACTTCAAATAAGTATTCCTTGTATTTCAAGTATTGTTAACAAGTGTATCAGGTGTAGCATAGGGTTTGATATTATGATATATTCTTTTTGGGTTTTTCCCCAGTTCTTGGATTATAGCTCATATAACCTTGTAGTTGTCTTTCTTTTGTTTTTGTTTTGTGCAGATCTGGGGATTGAACCCAGGGCTTTGCACATGGTAGGCAAGTGCTATACCACTGAGCTGGACCCCTGGCCCTTTCCATTTTTCATTTTGAGACACGGTCCCACTAAGCTGCCCAGGCTGGCCTGAAACTTGTAATCTAACTGCTTCATCCTCCTAAGTAGCTGGCATTACAGACCTATGTCACCGCATCTGGCAACTATTATAATTTTCTAAATAACTAGAAAAGTAAGTATCAATTCTTAAAATGATAGCCTTTTGTCCTTGGCTTCTAAGACAGTTGCTGAACAGCCGCAAAGGTAAAAGAGTTTTGTTTTTTTTTTAATTGTTTGATCTATTTTGTTCTACATGACAGCAGAATGCTTTTCGATTCATTGTACACAAATGGAGCATAATTTTTCATTTTTCTGTTTGTACATGATGTAGAGTCACACCATTCGTGCAGTCACATATGTACGTAGGGTAATGATGTCTGTTTCACTCCACCTTCTTTCTCACCCCCTACCCTCCCCTCATTTAAAAAGAACTTTTTTTGTTATTTATAATAAGCCCCTTTCAACCTCACCTGAGTTTATGTCAATGAGGTGATTTTTTAAAAGTCTTTAGATAACTACAGGACCTGAGTCTGTGGTTCCAGGAGAACCAAAACAAGTACTCAGGGTCAAAATTCACAGCTCTCCCGACCAACCTCTGGGGAAGGGACAGGGGCTTAAAGGTTAGGTTGGTCACTAATGGACAACGATTTAATCGATCATTCTTACATAATGAAAACTTCATAAAAAATGAAAGGGACAGTTTTAGATAACGGATATTCCTGGAGGACTGAGTTCCTGGGGGTGGCATGGAGGTTCTACACCCTTTCTCTCATACCTTGCCCAATGAATCTCTTTATCTGTAAACTTTGTGATGCCCATTGTAATAAATAGTAAATGTAAGTATTCCCTTGAGTTCTGTGAGCCACTCTAAGGAATTAATCAAACCCAAAGAAGGAAGCTTGCAATTGGCACCTGAAGTTGGGGGCAGTCTTGAGGCACTGAGTCCTCAACCTGTGGGATCTAATGGTACCTCCAGGTACACAGTGTCAGAACTGAATTGAGTTAGAGTTCAGCCAGCTGGTGTCCATTACAGAATTGATTGATTAGTTGCTGGTAGGGACAAATTCCCACACAATTTTTGGTGACAGAGGACACAGAAGTCTTCTATTTTGATTGTTGAGTGAGAAAATAGAAAAAATACTTTTGTCTTATTCACATATTTTCAGAAATGGCATGCCATTTTAATGGGTACTTGATCCATTGATTTTCCAAATACAATTTCCATTAACTTTCGGAAAGAAAGGATACTAATGTAGACCTTATAGGACAATAAAGTAGATAAATATGTCATCTTCTTCTCCACAAACTGAAATGTGTTTGCAGTTAATAAATCAGTATCAGTATACATTTCCCTGTTGCACTCTACTTAAATTTACAACTAAGTAAGCATAGAACAAATCCAGTATATATCAAAACTAAGATCAAATGTATATAAATGGAATAGTACATACATATATTATTATTTTAAGATTAAGCTGATTCATTATTTTTAAATTCGCAAGGTTAAAGGAGTTATAGGTTCTAGAAATATAGGGAAAAATTTTTCTGCAGTAAATTATGGCAGACAACTGGATATTCCAAAGTGTAAACAATGTGATCTGTGCAAGCGTGAAGAAAAAACAGATCACTAAATATGGTTTATGTAGTGTTGAAGCACAAGTAATGCAGTCTTTGCCTTTATACAGCAAAAATATTTTAAAATCAATTTGTAATGTGACAGAAAGCCAGTAAAATAGTTCATTAGTGGTATGATATACTGTGATAGCTTAGTTCTATGCACACATGAATCAAGACCTCCATATCCTGTCAAGGTAGCAAAGAACCCAACCTTGGTAACAAAGCAATGTGAATTCCAAGTAATGCACTTCTTAAAGGAAAAACCTAAGGTAAAAAATTGGCACCACAGTTTTTGGAAAAGAAAGGAAATACGATCATTTTCCAAGTAGAATGGTACTTGGAATATGATGATTTGTTCTTCGTGCACTACTTTGTATGAATGGTTTATTTATTAAAATGGCTGCAACTACAATAATGGCAGCACCATTGTGTCTTATGTCACCCCACTTTAGATTATTTCTAATTTTCAAATTGCCCCTTGTAAAGTTATTCTTCATTTTACCCCATGTGCCTAGTGTAATTTTAAAGACAACTGATTTAATGACTGAGCCAGCTAGGCACAGTGGCACACACCTGTTATCCCAGCAACTTCAAAGGCTGAGTAAGAAAGATCATGATTTCAAAGCCAGCCTCAGTAATGCAGTGAGGCCCTAAGCAACTTAGTGAGATCCTGTCTTAAAATTTTAAAATTAAAAAAGGGTTGGGGATGTGGCTCACTGGTTTGCCCCTGGGTTTAATCCCCATGCCAAAATATAAAATTAAATCAAATTTTAAAAATAAATGACTAAGAAAATAACTGTGGAGTCAACTATTGCAGGAAAAGGAACTAGATAATCACTGATCCCAAAAGCCCCTAATCAGTAATCTTTAATTTTTCCAAGCTTGGAGTCTCTGATGTTCTTCGGATAACATCTAAGTGAGGCCAAGGACTTTCTACTCTTGTTCTTTAATTAAAAGTGGAATGACTTAATTTGCAGGGAAATAATGTATTTGTCTAAAGATTTACAGGGACTGGGCTAAGAGATTAAGGTTGGTTGTTATCTCAAGGATATTCCAATGGAAATAGGCCCTCAGTGACAGAGCTGTTTACTGAACCTGGATGAACAACATATATTACCTGATTAAACTCTTTGATTTCCATAAAAGCCCTTTCATGCATGCAAGTTCCTTCAGATCATCTTTCTTTTGGGAATGTTAGTCCCCCCAGATCTTCTCAGGTTGTTAGCCCCTTAAATAAATCGATTTCCTTTTGACTAACTCTTACCTCCTGAGTATCAGCTTTTGAGTGGCAAGCAGCTGAACTTGGGTCTGATAAGATGCCTCAAAGCAATTTTGAATAAAGTATTGTCCCCATTATTTTATAAAGTTTGGTATGTTTTTTAATATAGTGAAAGTGAAAAAAAAGTTTGTGGAAATCAGTATTTTAACTCACAGAAATGAAGTATAGGAAGAATAAATTGTGAATTGTTTTTAAAATAATAAACCATTTTTATTGCTTTCCAACATGGCTTCAGAAGGGATAGCAACTTCCTTATACAATAGGCTACTTTATTCTACATCAGTGAAATTAAGAGTATCTTGAAACATTTCATAAAAGTTTATAATCACAATCAAAGTCACATTTTACCTAATTAATTTAATTAATTTTAATTACTTTATTTAATTTTACCTAATTACTTAAGCAAAATCCTTTATAAAGCATGTGTTTTGTAAAGAATAATCATTTCACATTTTAAATTTGGAAGCACATCACTGGTCAGATTTTCTTCAAAATAGTTCATTGTGCTCAATTATAAGGTAGTTAAAGAATATAATTTTGAATTAGAGGTAGCCCCTTAATATTGGAATTCAAACTAAAATTTATGCCCAGTACTCACGTCTGTTTTACATCCATACTAGAACCAAGAGTGACCAAAATATCCAAGTACTAATTAGTTATGGTTCATTAGCATGTACTGGGAAGGAATGTATTGATATTTCTTGTTCCTCACTTGTACAGATGGCCTTAGCCAGATCATATGAAGACAGTGAAATTTTATTCAGGCAAGGGGATTCTCTGATACTTGGAATTAAAAGAAAATACATTGGATAGGGAAAAGATTAAGTTGCAAATCCAGAATGAAAGAGATTTGTTTCAACACACTACAAAATAGTAATACAATAAGGGCCTCCTGAGATTTTGGCGTGTTATACCTGTTTGATTTAAAACTTGATTTTCATGTAGACAATGAACTTTGTTTTGTTCAGAAAGTATTTTGAAAGCTTTATGAAATGTACCTTTCTACCAGATTATACATAAAGCAGTTCAAAATATGATCCCTGGTTTCTCTCAGGAAGAGAGTTCTCAGAGAAAAAGTGATAAGCACTTCTGGAAAAATCTACTCTTTTATTTTTTTTAAATAAGTTGTATGCTTCTTTCTTTTTCTTTTTCTTTTTTTTTGAAACATTTACTCTTACTTAGGAGTTAAGAGAAGCAAAATGATAAGGAAGTTAAAGGAAAAAAATTAAACTTCATTCATGCATAAGGCATAGTGGGTGTATTATTTAAGCTTGAAACACATTGAAGAAGAGTTTGGAATTCTAAGTGAAGAAGGTTGTTCAGGGAGGGAAATATTACTGGTCACATTTGTGTCTTTAAATGACATTCCTCCAGTGATAAGGTAAGTCAGACACTAAGAACTTGTAACAGGACACAGGGTTTGGACACTACTTCAAAAATACGATGGTTTGTTTTTACCTCTGTCCCAAAGGTGCCTGCCCTTTCCTCTTTTCAGAACATTGAACTTCAAGATCACTTTGGCTCATCCATTTTTCTGTGATTGTATAGAAGGTCCGCATCATCGGACACTATTTGACTCTGGGAAATGTTCGCTTAAGGCGGACCCTCTTAATGTGTGGGCCAAAGTTTCATAATAAATACAAAGAAGGAGAAGGAAGAGAAGAAGGGAGAAGAGGAAGATTAAAAACTTTTGATGGTTCTTTTTTTGTTGTTTTGTTTTTGTTTTGATTGTTCTTTAGCATGGAAAAGAAAAATTGTGAAAATACATGATCAGTTTTCACCTTTAGGTTATAACTATAATTATGTGATTTTTTAGAATGAAAAATAAAATTTTATTGCTTTGTATCTGTAGCATTTCAAAAGAAATGTTTTGTGTTTGTTTGTTTGCTGTCCTTGGGATTGAACCCAGGACTACTCTACTGCTGAGCTACATCCCAGTCATTTTTAGTTTAATTTTAGGACAGAGTCTTGTTATGTTGCCCAGACTAGTCTTGAATATGCAATCCTCTTGCCTCAGCTTCCCGAGTTGCTGGGATTACAGGCATGAGCCACCACACCCAGTTTAAAAAAATGTTTTTGAACAAGGAAAGTCTGCCAATCTATCACAACTAAGAGGAGCCAAGAGAGACATTGTGACTTAAAATATTGGTGGTATCTGGAAAAAGATCCTGGAACAGAAAAAGGGCATTAGGTAGGAAACTAAGGAAATCTATATGGACATTAGTTAAACAATACTGTATCAACATTGGCTAAATAATAGGAGCTGATATACCACATTAACGTAAGATATAAAAAATAGGAAAAATGGGTGTGGGGTACATAGGAACTCATTGTACTATCTTTGCAAATTTTTTATAAATCTTAAACAGTTCTAAAAATAGTTTATTTTTTAAAATACAGCTATTTTACTTACTTAAAAAATGTTTTTGATAGTACAAAATGGCATTCTCAATCCACATCTTTCACAGGGTTTGTCTTAATCCTTTGATATTCAAATCAATCTCTTTTGAAGCTCATACCTGTGTCCCTTCTCTTTTTTCCCAGTTGTTGAGTGGTTTAATTCTCATTTGCCTGTGATTTTCACAAATCGTTATAAGCACGTTTGATGATTTCAAGAAATTGCATCTCATGCAATGTTTGCATTTTCACTTTGAACTGGAATTGCTTTGCATTTTACATTTTGTCTTTCAGTTACTGATGCTGTAGGAAATCTAGAAGCTAGAGTTCATCAGAGAGAACTAAGTGTCATTGGTAACTAATTTTTTAGGTGGCTAGTTTTGTATTACATCTTTGTAGGTATTTTGTATTTTAGTTCCCTACATGATCTTATACAACTCCAGAAATTCAATAATGAAAACTCATAAGACTACCCTGATCTCGGAGTAATTAAGAATGACCTGTCAATCCAAATATCCTACATGAAGGACTAGACTTCCGTATGAAGGAGATGTAATCTTTGAGAAACATGTTATTATTTCACTCTTGGAAATCTTGTTATGTTATTCTTAAGGCATAATAACAAATTTGGGGAATACAAGCCTTGTCTTTAGCAAGTCAATTGTTCATCTCAATATTTACAAAGGATAGAATAGAAAAAAAAATTGCTTATCTATTTTTAAGTATGACTTATACTTTGTCAACAAATAAAATATTTTCTATTTTAATTGTGTTTCTCTAAGAGAGTTCAAATTGGTAAAAATCATTAGTTAGCTTAAGTTGGACCTTAACTTTTGTTTAGTTTTGCATGTATGTGGGAAAAAATAATTATAAATTATGACCATCTGAAATGCAATTATAGGTTGGGGAATAATATAAACAACAATGTTGTCTTAATCTCAGTTATTGTTGGTATTTGAATTAAATTCCTCAGTAAGCTCAATTACACAGTAGAGTTAGTTCATGCGTATCAAAAATTTAGTAAGTTCTTAGAAATTTGGCAGTACGTATAAATTACCAAATGATTTAAAATTTCCCAAGGGGATTTAAAAAGTACACATTAGCATGAGAAGTACATGGGGGAAAATATGAAAATGTTGAACCATAGCAAGTACTATATCTTTCTTCTAAACAATCTCTATGGAATTGAAAACATCTTTGGTCATTGTACACCATCTCTGTAAAGCTTTCAAATTCTTTGACAATATAGATGACAGGCATAAAATTGTGGTGGAAAGAATCCTGAACTGTAGGTGTAAATGCTGCGACTTTACACAGGAGTCCCACTCACTAGAGAGGTCACAAAATTCATAAATTTGTTTCTATTGCATCTCCTTTTTTGTTTTGTTCCCACTTAATTTGTTTGCTTAAGTTACACACATTGCAACCTGGTCTTTCCTATGTGATTATCTCACTTATACCTGATTCTGCATTTAATACTACTTCAATGAGTTCTTCCCTTCCTTTCTTCCATTGAAAAGAAACCTCCTGCATGCAATAAAATCAATAAAGATATAATAGCTTCTGGATAGTTTTCTCAAGTTCAACTCACCTCCTTCTCTGTCCTAGGCACTCAGCAATATGTTTAACCTGCACACAGCTGTAACTGATAATAACATTTAATGAATTTGGGTATTCTCCTTTGGTATTGGGTATTCTTCAAATGTAACTACTTAGTGACCCCAATTATTCCATTGACTCAGAATCATGGAATCTGTTCTCCTTTGACTGAAGAAATGGTGCAATTAAACTTGCAATGATACTGCACACCCCTGAGAAACTGACTACAGGGTCCAGAGCCGCCTCTGAGAAGCAGTTCTGTCGGAAGTCCTTTATTCACAGTTGTACTTGTTGATGCTTCTTCCAGAGCTGCTAGATTGGGCCTTGGAGACTGCTAATAGCGTTATAGTCTGAAAAATCAACTGAGACAAGCATGTTATGGATCACTGGGAAAGCCACCTCATGGTTGAGTACCGTCATGCAATTTCATGCTGTGTCTATATTGTATTTTTATGTACTGAGTTAAAGGCAAACTGAAGTTAATACCAGTTTCTCAGTAATGGAACTTGAAAAAATTGATTTTGGACTTTTGACCCCAAGAACTGAAAAAGAATAAGGATGTGTTGCTTTACACCACCACATTTGTGACAATTTGTGCATCAGGAGTAGGAAACTAACAGAGAGGCAAGGTGTATATCCTATTTATATATTCAGTGAATAGGAGATACACCTTATAGATGTTTTCTTCTCCTCCCCAATAACTGGATCTATGAACTTATTTAGAGTAGATTTAATAAAATGACAACCAAGAATGACCTCAGGCAAAATTTTAATGAAGTATGAGCTCTTTTTATTTTCAACTGGCAAGCACATTCTTGAAATTACTAATGTTAGCTGGGTACAGATGTACACATCTGTGAGCCCAGTGACTTGGGAGGCTAAGGCAGGAGGATTGCAAGTTTGAAGCCAGCCTGGGCACTTTAGTGAGCTCATATTCCCAAATAAAAATTAAAAAAAAAACTGGGGCTGTAGCTCAGAGAGGCCCTGGGTTCAATCCTAGATACTATAAAAATAAATAAATGAAAAGAAATTGCTGATACTAAAGTGAACTAGCATTCTCTGCATTGTTTTTATAGAGGCTAAAAAATGTGCCAGGTATAGTGGTGCACGCATGGAATCCCAGCAGCTTCAGAGGTTGAGGCAGGAGGATCACAAGTTCAAAGCCAGCCTCAGCAACTTAGCAAGACCCTGTCTCAAAATAAAACATAAAAAGGACTGGGGATCTGACTTTAAGAGTAAGTCTCCTGGGTTTAATCCCTAGCACCTCTCCCCAAAAATGTGCACATAAATGTAAAATCTGAGTACCTTTCATAATTTTTGTATTAGCAAACAAATAGTATATGTGCTAGTATTTTCATTGAAATTGCATTCATTGTACATTTTATATTTAATTTAAAATTTTTTTATTTATGTATTTATTTTCAGTTTATAAGAGTTGTAAGCCTAAGGAGTTTAGGTTTAATTTTATATTTATACTAATTTGGGTCAACATCAGAGTCTGAACCTTTTTTTCTCTTCAAAGCTATGTCTAACTCATCTGTAAAAATTTAGCTACTTTATAATCTCCTTCGGGAAGCATTTCTGGGTCTCCCAGGGTCCTCTAGTGGGTGTGGGATCATCCTTTATACCCTCTTGTTACCTGTCCATATTGGGCTGTTTCCTCATTCCTGCCAGTTACCACTCAGTTAATCCCATCAGGGATTAATTCATGGATTAGGTTAAGGTTATAACCCAATCATTTCTCCTTCAAACCTGCTTGCATTGTCTCACGTGTGAGCTTTAGGGGGACACCACATCTAAACCATAACAGACAGGTTTTTTTTTTTTTTTAATCTAATCTCTAGGTCTCCACTGTCCTAAATACAGGCACTCTTTTCTCCCCACACTAGGATGCCTAGTATACCGTAAGCACTCACTCTTTGCTGCAGCGAGTTTAGCTCCTGAAACTGCACTTTCTAGGAGGAGGTGCACTTTTAATAAGAAGCACTTTCTCAGGGGCTACTCAGCAAATGTCAAGCCTTTTAAACTGCTGCCTAGAAAAATCTGACACTGGCAACATTAACCTTTAAAAGCCATATTAGCATTTACTTGAAGGCTATGTTTTGCAATGAATAACAGGCTACATCTGAAGTCTAATAACTTGTACTCCAATAACACAGGTTTAATAAAAATGTAAAATGGATTGATAAATTATCAGAAACCATAAACTCCCAGCTTATTACTCCATAGCAAAGAACATATTCTCTAGTTAATCTTCTGCTCCCGGTGATCTGTGTTCACTTAATCATCTCCAGAATCCAGTCAAATCCATTACAGCCTGAGTTCTTACAGCTTCCAGACAGGAATATCCTTCATCTGCCCAAATCCTCGGGTTCCCTTGTGGATCCAGGTTTCATTGCATCAGCAGGTGAAAGCTTATTTTAAAAATGACATTTTCGTTGAGTGATTTGCCCTATTTGAAAAAAAATGAAAAAATAGGAAGCTTTGAATCAGAAGCAGTTCCATCAAACTTTAATCTGTGACAACTAAGCTGTTATATATCCTCGGCCTGCTGCTAAGTTCTATGGAGCTTGTAAGAGGTACGGGACACCAAATGTTACACAGCCCCCTGGCACAACCGTGTTGTAAAACAAAATAACATGATGAAGCATCAAGACTGAGACATAGGATCAGGAAGTGCTCCCGAAGTATTGCTGAATGACATCGACATCAGCAGAGGCTAAGGGAGTCAGTCCGACACAGTCCGGCATGAACTATGCCATGGGACAGCAGCCTTGTGGAGAACTCTGAGCAGCTGAGATAGCAGGGCCACGCTCAAGAGGGGCAGAGGAATACAGGGAAAATGAGAGCAGAAAGATCTGAGGACGCTGAGACAAACTGTCCCCTGCTCATAGTCACTCTTTTTTTTTTTTTTTAAATTGATACAAAATTGTATGAATAAACTAGTATTACTCATGATGTGATTCACTACCATTTCTTATTTACTTATTGTGTAAGGATTTTAGATGGGCAGCAGAATGTGAGTCAATAAACTAGAAAACTATATTTAAAAGAGAGTTTATAATTTCAGAGAAAAGAAGTAATAAAATAATTTTTTACAAGGTCAAGACTAAGGAGAAAAGTCAAACCGAAAATCAGATATTTTAAGATTTTCTACATAATATTTAGCTACAGAACAGCTTCCTGGAAATTAAAGAAAAACAGACATTGTAATATTTTGGTTTTGTATTTCTTTCAACCAGGGAAACTCAAGTTGGGTCCATATAATTCTTAATAATTTATTAATGACCTTTAATGAATCCATGAACATTTTAAAATTTTATCCAAAATGTCATCTATTTGGAGATTTTTTTTAACAAAGTGTCCATAATATCACCACATTTGTAAAGGAGTTTGCAACCTAAAATGCTATGAACCAAAGTCATGTATTTATATCCTCTAAGGCCCAGAAAGAGGAAGTCCAAGGTCAAAATTAAGAATCCAAGAGCATATTTGAACAGTTGATGTGTTTTCTAAAAACTGGATGTTTAAAAAAGTCTTAAAAAATGGGAAAATCTGGCAACATGGGACTGCCGCTAAGAAATGTCTATCCCCGGAACCAAGCAAGTGGCCTCTAAGTTTATCCCATGGTCACCACTCCCAGTATAGGTTGAGCATCTTTAATCTGAGAATCCAAAGTGCTTCAGAATCTAAAACTTTTCAAGTATTGTTATGATTTGAATATGAGGTACAGAAACATTCAGAGGTGAAATGATTAGATTATGAGAGCTGGAATCAGTCCACCTCACTTGGGACAGACTATGGTAGCTATGGGCAGCTGGTGTGTCTTGAGAAGGTGAGTCACTGGGTCGGGGTGTCCTAGAGGGTGCACCTTCCTGTGACCCCTTCTCCCGTTTTCCTCTGCTTCCATACTACCATGAAGGGAGCAGCATCCCTCAGCCACATCCTTCCCCATTGTGCCTCCTTGTGCCCAGAGCAATGGAGTTGATCATCTATGAACAAAAATCCATTGACTTGTCTCAGTCTACCTCACTCTTACCCTGTCCAAATTACCACCATTTCTCTCCTAGGCTACTACAACAACTTCACTATTAGTTTCCTAATTTGTACTCATAGAGTTTATTCTCCACAGAGCAGCAGAGTGATCGTGTAAGGACAAAGAGACCCAGTCTCTTTCAGCTCTTTCTCCTATGAACCCTCCTATGGCTGCTTCTCCCACTTGAAGTAAAACCCAAACCCTTTGTTTGGTTTTCAGGAGCTTAGTGAGGTAGCCCTACTTCTGCCTTGAACTTCACTTCATGTGCACTACTCTGCGCTCTGCCTCCTCAACAGCAGCTGCACTGGCTCTCCGCAGCACCACTGAAAAACTGAAGGCTGTTTTTGCTCGTCAGTTCCCTAGGCCAGCAACATTCTTCCCTTACTTCTTTGTTGTCCCTCTTATTCTTAAGATCTTGAAACAAATTTCATGTCCTCTGAGAAACTGCCTGGCCTTCTAATATAAATTAATTGCCCTCCCTTCCTGTTGCAATCCGTCTCCCTCATTACCCTGCTTCATGATTATCTTGTTTTATATCTTTACTCTCTTCCTACTTGATCTTGATCTTCATGAAGGCCGGGGATGCTGTGTCTTATTCACCTGAAGGCCTAACTCAAGCACTTGTTCACTTAAACAGGTACCTGGCATGTAGGTGGCCAAAAATATTTGCTGAATGCATAATGGATGAATAAATGAATTAAACTTCATCTGGAAGAATAAGAGACCTCAAATAGCCAAAACAATCCTGAGCAGAAAGAGTGAAGCAGGAGGGATCACAATACCAGATCTTAAACTGTACTGCAGAGCAATAGTAACAAAAATGGCATGGCACTGGCACCAAAATAGGCAGATCAATAGTATAGAATAGAAGACACAGAGACAAACCCAGAAAAATACAATTACCTCATACTAGACAAAGGAGCCAAAAACATACAATGGAGAAAAGATAGCCTCTTCAACAAATGGTGCTGGGAAAACTGGAAATCCATACGTAGTAAAATGAAATTAAAGCTCTATCTCTCACCCTGCACAAAACTCAACTCAAAATGAATCAGGACCTAGGAATTAGACCAGAGACCCTGCACCTAATAGAAGACAAAGTAGGCCCAAATCTTCATCATGTTGGCTTAGGACCAGACTTCCTTAATAAGACTTCCAAAGCACAAGAAATCAAAACAAGAATCAATAAATGGGATGGACTCAAACTGAAAAGCTTTTTCTAATAATCTGAAAAGAGACCCTCAGAGTGGGAGAAAATCTTTTCCACATGCACTTCAGATAGATCACTTAATCTCCAAAATTTATAAAGAACTTACAAAACTTTACACCAAAAAATACAAAGAACCCAATCAATAAATGGGCCAAGAATCTGGACAGACACTTTACAGAAGAAGATGTACAGGTGATCAATTAGCATATGAAAAAGTGTTCAACTTCTCTAGTAATTAGAGAAATGCAAATAAAAACAACTCTAAGATTTCATCTTATTCCCATTAGAATGGCTATTATCAAGAACACAAACAATAATAGATGTGGATATGGATGTGGGGAAAAAGGCCCACTTTTACATTGCTGGTGGAGTTGCAAATTGGTGCAGCAACTCTGGAAAGCAGCGTGGAGATTCCTCAGAAAACTTGGAATGGATTTACCTTCTGACCCAGTTATCCCTCTCCTTGGTTTATACCCAAAGGACTTAAATTAGCATACTACAGTAACACAGCCACATCAATGTTTGTAGCAGCTCAATTCACAATAGCTAGACTTAGAACCAACCTAGATGCCCTTTAACAGATGAATGGATAAAGAAGCTATGGTATATATATACAATGGAATACTACTCAGTCATAAAGAATAATAATATTATGGCATTTGCAGATAAATGGATGGAATTGGAGATTATCATGCTAAGTGAAATAAGCCAATCCCCCAAAAGCAAAGGCCAAATGTTTTCCCTGATAAGTGGATGATGACATAGAATCTGGTTGGGGGGTGGGGGGTGAGAGAAGAATGGAGGAATATTAGATTACGAAGAGAGAAATGAGAGGGGGAGGGGGAGGGGTATGAAAAATGGTGGAATGAGACAGACATCATTAACCTATGTACATGTATGATTAACATGAATGGTATGAATGTACATCATGCACAACCATAGAAAAGAAAATTTGTATCCCATTTGTGTACAATGAAACAAAATGAAGTCTGTAAAAATTTTAAAAATATACAATAAATAAAATAAGTTAATGTTCAACACTCTTGGGATCTAAATATGCTGACTCATGAAATGCCTCTCATTTTTCTGACACTCAGAACTGTGGAGAACATAAAAGTTCCATGAGACAGGTTGGCTTAGTTTAGGGAATAATTGATGGATTATGCTTAAGTGTACCATTGTGATAAAAACTCAGTAGCTCATTTAATTTTGGATATGAGGGTTTTATCTATGACCCAGCCACAAAGCTGCCATACTCTTCCTTAGCATATATCATTTTTAACAGAAAACAAGGACAGGGTTTATCTCTCAGTAGTACAGAACTTGTCTAGCATGTATGAGGTCCTAGGTTTGATCCCCAGCACTGGAAAAAAAAATTGATCAGAAAATAAATTAACTGATTCTTTCACTTATTTATTTATTTATTTTCTAGCATAATTTACTTTCTACTTAAGAAAAATATTTTCTGACTTCAGGGAGAAAGAGATTCACAAGGACCACTAAAAGGAAAACTTGAAGTATTTGGAAATGTTTAAATAAAACTTTCAGTATGGGTTGGCAATGATTATTTTTAAACATGCAAATTCAAAATATTTGATCAAAGGAAAAATACAGTGCCTTCGTGATATGCAGGAAATATGAAATGCATGCTAATATTGGAACTGCATATGTTTGATATGACAGAAAAATGTATTTTTAAAATATAAAGCCCCAGAGATCTGTGTAATTTGACTGTAAGAAGTAATTTTTTTCTGAAGAAGTTAATCAATTTTTATTCAAAATGAAGAAATGACTTACTTTAATAAGTATCAAAGTTTAGTTCATGGGTAGGATAGGAAAGAAATAGTTCAAGTCATATAGGAAAATAGAATGCTCTCTGGTACAAAAGAAAGGAAGGCTCAGAAGATTCCCACTGAGACAGAAAAGAAAATTCAAAAAGATTACAAAAAACATCCTTGCAAGACACATGTATTGTTTTAGTCTTAAAGAAAAATATTTTCTTGCTTTATGAAACTAGTATGAACCTGTCCTTAAATCTACATGGAATTACAATTTCTACTGAATACAGAACAGAATAAAGCAACTTTGAGAGATTTGGGAGTTATGAATAAGAAATCTCCAGATTTGTCTTGAATGCCAATGAATGTTAAATTCATAAAATTTACTAATAATAGCACTTGCGTTTGTGTAATGCTTCATACTTATGGACATTTTCAAATATATTATCTCATTTGGTTTTTAAAAATAACCCTTGGGAAAATCAGAATATATTCAGCATTATTTTACTGATAGAGAGAGGTGAGGGCAGACTCAAAGTCACTCAGTACTGAACTGAAATAAGTAAAATCCTTCTCCCTGCAGTTAACCACCACTATATTTGGGAACAAAGTCTCTTACTCCACCAGAGTACCTCCTTCAGTCCTGGGAGACTTAGCACATTCACTTACATTTCCACTCATATGCAAATGAAAGATCAGAGATGCTTTTCTGGGGAAAGACCTTGGGATAGGGTAAAGGAAAAGGTGGAGAGTCCACCGCTCCTGAAAAGGTGGATGTCTTCCTTGGAGGAAGTTGCTGCAGGGAAGTAGGAGCCCTTGATAGAATCTTTTCCTTATTCATAGGTCCATGGAGGCCATCTGTCCTCACTATGCTAATGAACATCATCTATGAGAAAGTTTATTTATATTCTTAGCATTTCTAATCTATGTTAATTCTTTGAAATAATGAATCAAGCCATAGTTTATTTATTTATTTTTAGTTTAGTTTAGTTCATTGTACACAAATGGAGTACAACTATCAGTTTTTTGGTTGTACACAAAGTAGAATTTGCCTATCCATACATATACATAGGGTAAAAATGTTTGTCTCATTTTGTTATCTTTCCTTCCCCTCTCCCTCCCCACCCCTCAGTTTCCTCTATACAATCCACCCCTTCTCCATTCTTCCTGTACTTCCCCCACCCCCTCTATGTGTCATCAACCACTTATAAGAGAAATCATTCGGCCTTTGTTTTTTTGGGATTGGCTTATTTCACTTAACATGATCTTCTCCAATTCCATCCATTTACCTACCAATGTCATAATTTTATTATTCTTTATGGCTGAATAATATTCCATTGTGAATATATACCACAGTTTCTTTATCCATTCATCTATTGAAGGGCATCTAGGTTGGTTCCACAATCTAGCTATAGTGAATTAGGCTGCTATAAACATTGATTTGGCTGCATCACTGTAGTAAGCTGATTTTAAGTACTTTGGGTATAGGCCAAGGAGTGGGATAACTGGGTCAAATGGTGGATCCATTCCAAGTTTTCTGAGGAATCTCCACACTGCTTTCCAGAGCGGCTGCACTAATTTGCAACCCCACCAGCAATGTATGAGTGTACCTTTTCCCCCACATCCTCACCAACACCTATTGTTGCTCATATTCTTGGTAATAGCCATTCTAATTGGGGTGAGATGATACATTAGGGTAGTTTTGATTTGCATTTGTCTTGTTACTAGAGATGTTGAACATTTTTTCATATATCTGGTGATTGCTTATAGATCCTCTTCTGTGAAGTGTCTGCTCATTTCCTTAGCCCATTTATTTATTGGGTTATTTGTATTCTTGGTGTAGAGTCTTTTGAGTTCTTTATATATTTTGGATGGGAAAACTGGAAATCCATATGCAGCAAATTGAAACTAAACCCCTATTTCTCCCCTTGCACAAAACTCAACTCAAAATGGATCAAGAACCTAAGAATTAGACCAGAGACCCTGCACCTAATAGAAGAAAAAGTAGGTCCAAATCTTCATCATATTGACCTAGGACCAGACTTCCTTAACATGACTCCCAAAGCACAAGAAATAAAAGCAGGAATCAATAATTGGGATAGGTTCAAACTAAATAGCTTTTTCTCAGCAAAGGAAACAATCAGCAATGTGAATAGAGAGCCTACAGAGTGAGAGGAAATCTTTGCCACACACACATCAGATAGAGCACTAATCTCCAAAATATATAAAGCCATAGTTTAAATGTGCTAAGCAAGGTTTAAACTAAGATGTAAAGAGTGAGTAGGAGTTAGCTAGCTGATAAGGAGGGGGAAGCTATACATTCCTGGCAGAAGAGGCTGCAGACGGGAAGGTTAGAGACAAGAGATGGCGTGGTTCATTTCATTACTATGTGACAGAATAATCTACTGAGATATTAATTTCTGTTTTATTTGCACAGCTACTATATTAGTCAGGGTTCTCTAGAGGAACAGAATTAACAGGAAGTGATTATAAAAGGGGATTTATTAGATTGGCTTACACGACCAGAAGATGGATAGTCCACAATGGCTATCTGCAGGCTGGAGAGCTGGAAGAACCAGTAACTACAAAGAGGCTGAAGCCTCAAAACAAGAGGGATCAACGGTGCTACCCCAATCCTAGACCAAAGCTTCTGGAAACTCCCTCGAGAATCACTGGCAGAATCTGCTTTGGAAGAGTGAAGGAGAGTCTGATATCCTCAGGCAATCACAGCAGCAACCAAAAACCTGTTCAAGAAGAATGGAGCTTCCATCTGCTGCTGCTTCCTTGTTCTTCCAACTGTTATTCCATCCAAGCTACTATCCTATTGGATGGTGCTGCCCATGCTTAGGGAGGGTCTCCACTTCAGTTTGCTATCCCACATGCCAATCATTCCTAGACGCGCCCTTATTGGCACACCCAGAAGTCTCTTAATTTTCAGCATCTCTTAATCCAATCAAATTGACAATTCAAATTAACCATGATAGTTACATATGGATCAGCACAGAGTTTTTTTTTTCCCCTACTCCCTCACATCCTTCTCTGTTCCAGCTGGGCTTTAAGTTGAATGAAGACCTGAGATTTGTCTTGCAGAGTTAAGAAAATTTTGTTTTGTAAAAGAAGATAGACCAAGAAAGGGTTTGTTGATCAGGGATCTGGAAGTCACAGGACTGCATTCCACGTGCCCACAGCATCCCAGTACATACAGAAGCTCCAAGAATAAAGACTGACCCCAGTTAGCAAAGCTCCCAGCTTCCACAAGGATCTCAGTGCCCATGTGTTAACAGTGTGGGGAGGCAAAACTTCACCTTTACCTTTCTTAGATTATCAGCTGGAGAGTCTTATTAAATAAAAATTACAGGAGGCTGTTGTTTTAGACCAAGCTCCTATAGTAGGTCCCAACAGATCAGACTAAAAACAAAAATGGAGTCACGTCCACTAAGGTTCCACATAAACCAAAACTAAATTCTTATCTAAACGTCTAATAAATCAGGAGAGAGATAATACCCAAAATTTACAAACAGGCTAGGCTTAGTTGGCATGATGAAAAAGTTTTCTTTGCTTTAAGTCTTACAAAAAAATAAATAACTCAAAGTAAACTGATGTTAACTAATCAAGTTTTTTTTTTAATTGTTCTGTTTCCTTGTTCTCAGTTTATAAGGGAAGTAATTTTGAAATGACCAATCTGCTTTTTGTTCTTGTTTCTGCTTTCTTCAGCCTTTTTCTGGCTATAAAATCAACCTGCCCTGCTCAGCTCTTGGAACACTCAATCTATTTTATGGAATGAAGTGTTGCTGGATTCTAGAATTGAAAATAAAACCCATTAAGATCTTTAAGTTAAACTGTTGCAATTTTGTCTTTTGATGTTCTTTAACAAAAAGATTAGAGAAAATGGTTTATTAATACAGGCAACACATATCACATAGGAGAAACCTTGGAGAGCAACTGAACCTGCAGATTAGAACTCTGGCATAGAGAGCATCTTTAAGAAAGAAAAACAAATTTGCAGAGTCATGACAAAACAAAGGAAAGTGGTTTTTGTTTAGGCTTCCAAGGGTGGCAAATTGTGAGGAAGGTAAATATATTGCAGGAAGCAAATGGAGCAAGATTTATTTGCAGTTTCCTCTGATGCCAGCTTTGGGCTGATAAAAGTCTAGAGTAAAGGTGACTTTATGTCCTGTCCTGAGGCAGGAATGGGAGGGTAGAAAGAATTTTTCCTGCATTTGCTCTTTCTTAATTGTTTAGCTCAAAATGATTTCTATGTAAATGATGTGCATGGGGGTGACATATTCTGGCTTCCTTCAATAGCAAACCTCCTTCCAAAGAAAATCCAGGCTTGGACTGGATTTTGTGATCGGTGTGGGTCAAAGACAAGAACTGATGAATCTGAGAAAGATGGGGTGGGGTTGGCAGGGAGATAGATAGTTTTGGTTTCCTTAAAATTGTGAATGGCTACAAATACTCAGGAGATATCAATTGCTTTGCTTAGATGTGGAGATCTTAAGACTCCCAGGTCTGATCCCGGGCCTTAGAATTACTTATCTGGTCTGATCTAGGGCTTATACTGACTTTGTCTCCAGAGTTTGTGAGGTTTCTGAAGGTTTCAGGATCATCATTTCTGCACATCCATGCATCAAGGATTAGAAATATCCATTCTCACAATGTTTTGTTAAGTTCTTTATTTTATAATTGCTGTGGTTGCAAGTAGCAGAAATCCAAATAAAGATAGGCTATACAAAGTTAGAACTCAATGGGGTCAGGATGTGCTCCCTAAAATATATAACCTTGATATTTAAGAAAACAGCAAGGGCAGGAAGATTATTGCTCACCTTCTTCTTTCCCTTCTTGACTGAAGCAAGTCATAAGACCCTCAATGGAGAGATGCTCTCCCAGTGCCTGGAAGAAAGAAACATTCTTTTTTTTTTTTTTTTTTGGAACCAGGGATTGAACTCAGGGACACTCGGCCACTGAGCCACATCCCCAGCCCTATTTTATATTTTATTTAGAGACAAGGTCTCACTGAATTGCTTAGGGCCTTGCTAAGTTGCTGAGGCTGGCTTTCAACTCGCGATCCTCCTGACTCAGCCTCCCAAGTCGCTTGGATTACAGGCGTGCACCACCATGCCCAGCAGAAACATTCTTATCTCTGAAGACACAGGGACCCTAAGAAGAATCGGAACAACCAGACTCACCAAGTTCCCCCAGCGTACTACATTAGATCAGATTCTTTTCTCTTCCATTATATTTGCCTGTTATAGTTCATCAAACCTAAGCATAAAAATACACAAGTGCACCTGCTTCTTTGGGTCTTTGTTTCTTTATGAAACATCCCATGTCACATAAAACTTACATGAAATGAATTTGAATGTTTTTCTCTTTTTTAAATCTGTCTTTTGTTATAGGAGCCTTAGACATGAATCTAGCAATGAATGAGGAAAAGAAATATTTTCTTCCCTACAAACTTTTAGCTGATAAAGGTTTAAAAATAAGAGGTAACAATTATACACACAGCACAAGCTCTTTCCCAAGTAATGTCCTAAATTATTTAGCTGGATTAAGTCACATTATCTTTGTAATATCTCTCTAGGTGGATAGGGTATGCTGAGTATGGCTATTATCAAGAAAAAGATGGTGGATAAAGACAACAAACACCAACTAGACAACACTGAGCATTGATGGAGAAAGCTAAAAGTAATTCCTAGACCTAAATCAAATGCTATCATAAGAAGAAAAAAAAAGTTATCACTTGTTTCAAAGTTAAACCTAGACCCAACACAACTTCTTGCTAACTAGAGAATGGATGAAATGATTACATGGACAGATATTGCCATGGACTGATATTGGGGGGAGGCTTTTTGTGTAAGAGGCTTTTAGAGGTGGGCATTATTCCTCTGGGGTTCTCATTGAACAATTAGTGCTCACTGCCAGATGACTGACTTCTGGCATTCTTATCCAGTGGCAGCGCCATCTTGAATCTAGCCATCATTTCCAGGGCATCTGGGAGCTTTCCATTGATTGTAATAAGCCCAAACACTTGGGAATTTAGGTACTATTTTTCAGTAGAATCTACTATCCAGTTTATTTTACAGCAAAGGTCACTACAAAAGTATTCAATAAATTAAACTGGCTCAACTGCCAAGACAGTCTAGTTTTATTGTATTTTCTCCTCCAAAGTACCCAGGGGAATTTGTTCATTTGCCATTTATATTATTCCTAATGTTCATTGTCAATGACATGGCTGACCTTGGGCAAAATCTACAAACAAGCCAGAGTAAGAGTCCTACCATCTGTTTCTGCATACACATCCCATCTTTTTAGAAAGGCTGTATTATATCCAGCCACCCAAATACTGAGATATTTGTTGAACTTCTATGGATTCTAGAAGTGATGCCTCATAATATCTTTGGATACTAAAACTTGTCATCAGTCTTGAGTTGATCTTGCCATTGCTAAAGCCACTCCTAAGCTATCAGTCCTTATTTGACTTGACTCATTGGCAATATTTGAGATAGTAGATCACTTTTTCCTTCTCCTTCTTATTTTTTTCCCTGTAACCCCTTTACCTCTTAGACATTCCACTTCCTGGTTTTCCTCCTCCCATTGATAACCTCCTTTCAACCTTCATTTGTTTCTCCCTTCTTTCCAACTTTAAACATTGAAGGGTTCCACTGCTCAGGCCCAGCTCTTCTCTTTCTCTCCATGCTTATTCTCTTGATGATCTCATTTCAGCCTCACTGCTTGAAATAGCATCAATCAACCAACTCTCACATATGTATCTGTTGTGTGGACCTTCTTTCTGAACCCTCGGTTCATGTATCCTGTTGCCTACTTGAAAGCCCCTTTTGAATATTTAGTAGATAAGTCAAACTGAAGCTAAAATTGAACTCCACGTCTTCCCCAGAAAATCTGCTGTTCCTGAAATATTTTCTATCTCACTTGAAAGAAGCCTGATCATTCCAACTAATCCAGGCAAAATCTTTGGAGACACCCTAGACTCCTTCTTTCTCTTATCACACATCTAATATCATACATCTAACTTCAAAATACATTCAGAATTGAGTTATTCTGACCACATCCAATTACCTCCATTGTGTTAAAAGATAAATATTGGCACATTAAAGTTTTAAAGAATTTATTTGAGCAAAATAGTGATTCACGAATTGGACAACTCCAGACTGCAAGGAGTCCAGGGCTTCACAGAAAGGCCAAGAAGGGAAGGCTTTTAAAGTGGAAATAGGGAAGCAAGGGAAAAAAATGATTGGCTAACATGGCTAAATTAGAGATTAGAAGGTAGTTTCTGATTAGTTAAAATCACATAGTGGAAAGTCTTTAGTTAGAGGTTAATTAGCATCTTCTGATGGGTAAGACCATTAATAATGAGCTAGGTTTCAGTTTTCATACATAGTAATCCAGGATTCTGGAAATGCCTTAGTCTATTTTTCTCCCAATTAATTATTTTAACAAATGCTGCCACTCTGAGCTATCATTATCTCCTGACTGGATTATCCAATGATTGTGTAACTACTTTTCTTGTTTCTGCCTTTATCTATTGTCTTGGTTTAGGTTCCTCCAATAGCAGAGCAAGTATTTAGTTATCGTTTTGAGGAGGTCACCCAAGAAGCATTGTAGGGCATAGAGCAAAGAAGAAGGTAAGGAGAAAAGTCCATTCAAGATTTAGTGTTAATGAATTGGTTCTCTTCTAGATATCTGGGGCTCTGTTTCAGTCAGGATCCTTTGAGAGACTGAGAAGAATATATATGACCCAGGGAACAAGAAATGTCAGATAGAGAACCCAAATTATGGAATATCTCCAAATTCAAGGCGACTAAAGCACTGTGTCTTCTTATTGGTAGAAAGTTGTGGTAAATAATTTGTCCTTTAAGTTGAAGTGATTTCCTGCCTCAAAACATTGAACCTATGGGGTACTGCTGCCCATGCCTGTAATTCCAGCTACTCTGGAGGCTGAGGCAGGAGGATCCCAAGTTCAACATCAGACTGGACAACTTAGTGAGACCCTGCCTCAAAATTTAAAAATGAAACAAAACAAAACAATAAACAGAAATTGGGGGATGTAGCTCAGTGATAGAGCTACCCTCCACCCTGGTAGAACAAAACAAAACAAAAATATTGGCCCGTAAAAATGTTACTGATGTATCCTGCTTTTTTTTCTAGGATTTATCTACTTTCCAGTTCTCATATGACTCACCAGAGCATTCGAGTGTTGGCTACTTCATGCTTACTAGTTTGATTGACACGATGTCAATCCCCTAGTGGAACAGCCTAATGTTCTATGGAATGTCTATTGCAGAAAGAGCGAGAGAATTAACACAGGCCTGAGGCAAGACTGTAAACTTGCACTGCTCTTCAACCAGGGGAATGTAAGTGTTTTTGATCCTCTTTTCTGATAACAAGTTTTAAAAATGTATTTTCTAATTCAATAGCAGTTTTATTAAATTGTTCTAGTATAATATACAGATGACATAGTAACTATAATTAAGGATACCACTTGGTCAATTTTATGGTAGACTTTTTTTGCTTTTTTCCTACAGTACCGGGCATTGAACCTAGGGTGCTCTACCACTGAGTGACACCCTTCAGCCCTTTTTATTTTTGTTTTTTTATTTTGAAACTAAGTTGCTGAGTCTGTCCTTTAACTTAAGATCTCCTGCCTCAGCCTCTGGTGTCACTGGACTTGCAGGCATGTACCACCAAGCCCAGCAGTAGTCTTCCATTATTTGTTGTGATCCATCTGATTTTTTTAGGGGCCATGACATTGAACTAAATGAGACTACAATAGGGCCCTTCTTTCCTCGGTCTTTTGGACATAAGGATAACACAAATATCTGCCTTTCTGACTGAGATATAGATGACTTTTGATTTTTTGTTTTGGCCAACTTGCAGGGGTGGTTTCAGGGACTTCCATTTGAACTTTTTTACTATGGGTCTTATTGAACAGTTAAAGGAACCAGAATAAGGTTTCTCCTAGCTGCTAAGAAAATCCAATTTTATATTTATAATTAGGGAAATGATTGCCTTGGGAGTCTTAGACTCAGTAGACACACAGTTAAATGGACTTGGGATGGGATCCCCATCTGTCACCTGTCTTGCACTGATCACCACTCTAAAGTCCTAGCTTCAGAGTCATCTTTGCACTTTTCCAGCAGCACTTGAAAGATCTAGGTACTACCTCTTTTTCCAGGGTCCAGTGAATACAATAAAGGGCCCTGAGTTTCTTTTGATGAAAGATTGTTGAAATATTTATTTTATATACTTGCTGTGGCAGTGCAAAGTCCTTTGTGAAGGGAACCGGGTCCTCCTCCTTCTCAATCAATGAGACCTAGCTCTGAGAACTGGCTCAGATGTAGATACCAGGTCAATGATGATTTTCTATTGCAATGGATGAAATCAAGCATTTGTTCTTCAGCTTTTGATTATTTTTACTTATACAAATCAAGCAATAGTCTTTACTGCTTTCCTATTTATCTAGTCTCAAGGAATACTCTGGTTAATCAGCCAGCGACATGTATCCCTGCAGGTCGTTTCCTGGGTTATCATTATAGCTGGAAGCTGATATAGTAATTATGTCCACCTTATCTCTAATGGCAAAGTGGCAACATCTGACTTCTGTTAATCCAGACTCTGACCTTTGATACTACTGGAAACCCTACTTTCAATGTTGTCTCTACTGTCAACTTTGGCCAAGAGATAACTTAGATTATCATTAGTTTTTCGGTGATGCCAGCACTCCCTCACTCATGTATTCTTTATGGTTTTAGTTGAGAGTGCCTTCCCAGGACCTTCTAGGTAACAGAATCCATTGATGAGCACTCTGGTCTTCGGTAATGAACCTGTCTCTTTGAACATTAGACACCTTCCTCAATACTTTGTCAAGACAATGTTGGCATCTCTATCACCATCCATCCTTACCTCCAAATTCCGAGGAGCCATTCCAGAGTGTATTAGGACCGACTCCAGACATCCGGGTCCAGATGTTATATTCTAAGTCAAAGAGAAAGTCTCACATCAGTAAATTTTCCTATTAAGTTTATACTTTGCCCCCACCTCACAATCCCCTTCCCATCCAATGCTTTTGAAATTCATATCTCATAATCCTGGATCTTGCTGACTCATTGTAGGTTATGAAGCTTTTGGGATAAATTGTCTATTTCCTTAAATGCATGGAAAGTAATTTCCCACTTGAATCATTGTGAGATCTAACCCATATCTTTTGTCCAAAGGAGTGAGACGAAGTGAGGATAGATCTCCAGAAAGACAAACATCATTTTGTGAAGCATCTGCCTTGGGAGAGATTTGTGTATGGTTCTGAGGAATTGGGAAGCAAAATGGAGAGGGTTGTGCTTATGTCACCCAAGAATGCTTAACAGTTAGTACCATTAACAGCAACTTATTCCTATACAAGAAAGGGAAGGGATTGCTTGGCTCTTACCTCTGTATGTCACGATTCTGAAGTTTATTCTATGAATTCTCTCAGACAAACCACAGAAAGATGGGAGTTCTGGTTGGTGACAGTACCTTGTCACCAAAAGATGTCTTACAAGTCATAGGCATTTACAATGGTATTAAATAACAGATAAACATATGCAAGCCATTCTAGACACCTGTGTTAAGCATTTGATAAGAATTATTCCTCTTATCCTCCCAAGGAAAGAAAGGTCAATAAAAAGTTCATTGCAAACATATTTGCTCCTAAAGACAGAAAATTAAGGTGATTTTAATATGACTTTTTGTCTCTTTGAATTTATTTTTGAAAAAAATTTCATAATCTTAGTTTTTTTAGATTCAAGATATTTTATTAACAGCTACTACAAACAATAAGATAACTCAATTAGATTACCAAGTACAAAAGCAACATACAAAAATCAGTAGTTTACATATATTCAAACAATCTTTTGGAAGATTTCATGGAAGAAAAGATTTCATATATAACAGTAACAAAAAATATATTAATATTTGTCAATAAAAATATGAGACTTATTAACAATAATCTGATGCTTTTCTCTTGCACCCTTTAAAATTCTATCTTTATTTTGGATGTTAGGCATTTTCATTATAACGTGTCTTGGTGTGAATCTGCTGTAATTTTGTACATTTGGTGTTCTGTAAGCCTCTTGTATTTGATTTTCCCTTTCATTCTTCAGGTTTGGGAAATTTTCTGATATTATTTCATTGAATAGGTTGATCATTCCTTTGGTTTGTATCTCTGTGCCTTCCTCAATCCTGATAATTCTTGAATTTGGTCTTTTCATGATGTCCCATTATTCTTGGAGGTTCAGTTCATGATTTCTTATCATCTTCTCTGTTTGGGCAACTTTATTTTCAAGATTCAATATTTTGTCTTCATTGTCTGAGGTTCTGTCTTCCAAGTGATCTAGTCTGTTGGTGATGCTTTCCATCAAGTTTTTTATTTGGCTTATTGTTTCCTTCATTTCAAGCATTTCTGTTTGTTTTTTTTTTTTTCAGAATCTCTATCTCTTTGTTGAAATGATCTTTTGCTTCCTGTAGTTGCTCTTTCAACTGTTTATTGGAGTAATCAATCATTGTCTGCATTTGCTCTCTTATCTCATCCTTTGTTTCACGAATCATTTTAATTAAGTATGTTCTGAACTCCTTTTCTGACATTTCTTCTACCATGCTGTCATTGGATTCTATTAATATAGAACCTTGGTTTGTTTGGAACACTTTCTTCCCTTGTTTTTTCATGTTGTTTGTGTACCTTCCCCTCTAGCAGTGCAGATCTGGGGTATTGCAGTTTCCCCCTATTGGCTTGTAGTGACCCTGCAAGTTTCCAAAACCTCTTCTTTAATGGGGAGATCAATATTAGCAGCACCCAGTACAGACAATATGCAGCCTTAAACCAAATAGCCCCTATGATGACATTAACAGTATTGTCATAATAAACAGAGAGGATGAGTTTGATTATTATCTACAGTATAAAAAATAGATTTGCAATGAGGTCTACAGTTTCTAATGGTGGACAAAGAGGATGGGGAGGGGAGTAGGATATAACTGTTAATGGGATAAGAAAAGAGTAGATAGACATACTGGATCGCAGGAAGAGGGAAAGTGAAATCAAAAGAAGTTGACTGTTAGCATGAGAAAAGGGAGAAAGAGACTCTGAGGAAACCGTAAACAAAAGGAAAATAGAGTGAGACAAATAAAGAAATAAAAACTTAAACATTTTCAAAAAGGAGAAAAAAAACATACACTATAATAGTTACATACTATTCAAACCTCCCAGTCTTCATTAGCCTGATTCACAAGAAGTACCTGACAATGAGCTTCCAGTCTCCAGCAGGCATCTCAGGATAGGATTGGTCTCATCTAAAGATGGCAGCTTCCACTTCCAGGAAAATCCAAGATGGCTGCACTGGCTTCCAAATGTCTTGGCAAATGGGGAGATGCAGTGAAGAGCATGGTCGCTGAGTCTGTGTGGGGTGTGGTTGGTCAGGCTGGGGATCCTGTAGGCAGGGCACAGTCAGTCGGGCCAGGGATCCTGCAGGTCCTGGCTGTTGTCCCCAAATGGTGGCAGCCACGTGTAACCAAATCTGCAGGTACAGCAGACTTCCAGGAAATAGCAGGCAGCTGGTGATTCACTGGCTATCTGCAGGCTACCGGTGGACTGTGGGCAGGTGAACCTCGGGTGGTGGGTGATGGGTAGGTGAAAGAGAGGCAGCAAATGGGCAAATGGCCAATGATAGGCAGCAGTCAGTGAGTGATCTGCATTCAAAAAGTAGTCGATATGCTGGCAGACTGCAGGTGATGGAGGTGGACAGATGGCGTAAACAGCAGGGGATCCATGAGCAGCAAAGACTGCCACACAGAGAAACTCATTTTCCTCTGCTTGAAACCTGAGTTACTGAGCGACAAGGAATGCAGCCTCCCTCTAGTCTGCCATCTTGGATCTCCCCATAATTTTATTATTATTTTTTATTGTTTAAGGATGTTTTACTTGTTTTGGAAAGCATTAAGTACAGAGTTCAGTGAAAGTTCTCAGAGGTGATTCCATAATCATAGCAGCACTTATTACCTTAGTCAACCTCACCTACAGCTTCCATCAATGCATGGTCATTACCAGCCATTTGAAGATGGAACCTGAACATTAGTAAATCACCTCCTTTTGGCAAGATTCTTCCTAGGTAAGCACCCTGTC
The DNA here is from genome assembly GCA_020662805.1 of Glaucomys volans. NCBI lineage: Eukaryota > Metazoa > Chordata > Mammalia > Rodentia > Sciuridae > Glaucomys > Glaucomys volans. The sequence continues at coordinate 160,376 of JAJEJO010054223.1, read as the reverse complement.
AAAAATACTTTCTATGTGTTTCAGAGATAAAAATCAGGAAGAAAAGCAAACACCAATTTCACATACATGTACAAACATATATACAAACCTCTTGGAGCTCAAGTTTATGAATTCTTTTTTTTATGCCCATGGTATATTGAATATATGAGTCTATAAATCAGAGATTTTAAATTATACAATTCTTTTAAAATATCTATATATTCTAATGAATACATACCACCAACTCATAGAAATGTAAATGAAAATTTTTACTGTTTTCACAAATCAGTCCACTGACTGCCCTACAACAAACCATTGGATCCATATGGCTTACCTTTTGAAGTTAAGTGTCAGAAGGTATTTCTGAGAGGCTGTTTAGCCCAATTCCCTCATTCCTCTGTGTGTGTGTATGTGTGTATGTGTGTGTGTGTGCGTGTGTGTGTCTTCAAGCCAGTGCAATTTTTCTTTTACAAAAAAAACTGGATATATTTAATATATAGAATTTGACAGCTTTAGATCTTACTTTTAAAGAAGAGGGAAAAAGCTCAAATCAGCACAGTGACCTACGAACACCGAGCAGCAGTCAGACAGGACTACAACATATATTCGTTTATGCTACTGAAACAAGGCTGTCTATTGTAATGCTAACTAGGATCATAATCTTTTTTTTTTGGTTTCAATTTGAAGATTTGAGCTAGACTATGGTCTCCTAAAGGGGAGTGCTATGAGTTGTCTTGTGGGAGGGAGCCCTTAAACTGGTTCAGAGGGTACGCTTCATTTTTGGTTAGAAGAACTAGTTACCTTCACAAGATAGAGGAGGAAGATACTAGGCAGAACGATTTGTTTCAAGTTACATGTGATATGTGATATTAAACTATTGGAACTGACCATATGAAAATACTAAGTAGAATAAATGTGTATATGTGCTAATGTTTGAAAAATTAATTTAAATATATTTATTGATGATCTACTATTTGTCCCAAAGGATGCTAAACATAAGATATTAATTCTCAAAATCCATGCCAATGGAAGTTTCCAAGGTAGCTAATCCTGTTTCTGTTTTTTTCTTTATAGCATCTTTCTAATAGGAAAATGATCCATTCTCAGGAGATTCTGATAGGATCTTATTAAAGAATTGTCTCCATGGCTGTGATACAAGTTTCAGAACTAATGAAAGAAAAGTCACCTCTTACAAATTTTAGTTCTTCTTGCTTTGTGTTTCTGAATTGTATTTCCCTGGATTGTTGACCCCAGGGCATGCTGCTGGGGTATCCAGGACAGCCCTGGCGTTTACAAAGTTACCATTGTGACTTTACATGCAACTTTCCTTTCCTGTCTTGGACTCTGAAAGTCACAGTTTAACCAAATAAAGCCAGAGACCTGGTTAAGATGGGTGAATATGTCCAAGCAAATTTAAAAAGGGTAAAATTTTTTTCATCAACTACTTTCAAAGGAGTCCTACCCATAATTCATTTCTTGGTCTTGGGTGTCCTAGAGATTGCCTATTGTTCCTCCCTGTGAAACACCCAGGGGTGTGTTGGAGCCAGTTATTACTGCTCTTCTCAATTATGTACATTTTCTTCCAGCTCATCATTACCATTCATGGCTTGAAACTTGTCACAGAGGAAAAGTATCTGCACCATGAAAATCTAGGAAATGTTTCGAATTCTGGCCTTTTTTTTTTTTTCTTCTCTTTTAACTCAGTGTACTACTGAGACCCTTTATTTAGCAATTGAGGGGTTTATGTTCCTGGGAACCTAAAACTCATTGACAAAAATCAAAGTTCTAGTTCATTCTAATCTGGCCAAGTTACTTACTCTGAACCACAGTTCCTCATCCACAAAAGGGAAAGGATGAAGGCAACACATTCATTGATCCACATTATTTTGTTGTGAAGAACTCAGAAAACAGTAATTTTATGAGATGGTAAAATTATGGGTATCCATTCTATAAACATTTGATGAAACAGTGGTCAATAGCTGTATTTCTTTTATTTCTCATGGAATGTACTAGTCGGGATTTTTCAAAGAAATAGAACCAATAGAACATGTGTAGGTACAAAGAAGGATATTTATTATGAAGAATTGACTCCCATGGTTACAAAGTTAAAAATGTCCTGTGATCTGCTGTCTAGACACAAGCTAGAAGCCCAGAAAACCAGTGGTGAGATTCCAGTTCAAGCATGAAGGCCTGAGAAGCAGCAGAGCAATGGTGTAAGGCCTGGTCTGAGTCAGAAGATGGGAGAATTAGAAGGGATGTTCCAGTTCAAGTTAAGATAGAATTCACTGGTCATCCATCTCTTTTTTCTATTGGAACCCTAAATGGATTGAATAACACCATTGGCACTGGTGAGGGCAATATTATTCACTAGATATACAGATTCAAGTACTAATTTCTGAAATATCATCACAGACACACCACAATGTTTTTACCAGCTCTCTGGGCATTCCTTTAGCTCAGTCAATTTGATACATAAAATTATCACATGAGCTAACTCAAGTATCAGACCGGTGAGTTTTTGCTCTGAGTTTCTCCCATAAAACACAAAACTATGAAAGTATTAATGAGAAATGTAAGAATTAGGGTTAGGGTTAGGTGGAGGAATTTTATTGCATGTCATTTGCCCATGATTTAACAAGATCTTAAAATTTTCCCTTTTTCCTAAAGTTTATAAGGTGAATGTGTTGTCCTCTCTCTTCTCCTCCTCTTTCTCTTCCTCTTTTTCTTCCCCTTCCTCCTCCTCCTCCTCATCATCATTGTCTTCTCCTGCTTCTTACTCTTCTTTGCAGTACTGGGGATTGAACTCATGGTCACTTTACCACTAAGCATCCTTGCCTTTTTTGTATTTTGTGTTGAGACAGGGTCTTGTTCAATTGCAGAGGCTGGCCTTGCACTTGTGATCCTCCTGTCTCAATCTCCTGAGTTGCTGGGATTACAAGTGTGCCCCACCTCAATGGGCCTTAAGTGTGTTGTCTTCTTTTTCTTACTTTTTTTACATTTTTGAGATAGGATCTCACTGAGTTGCCCAGGCTGGTCTCAAACTTTGTGACCTTCCTGCCTCAGCTTCCCCAGTACCTGGAATTATAAGCATGAGCCAATGTGCCCTGCTTATCTTCTTTGTGGAAACTTGCACCTCTTAGCTCCTAACAGCACTCCCCACCTTTCCCCCTCTGCTTCTTTCATATCATGCAAATTAGTGTCTTTCTTCCTAATAAAACTTGGAAGGCTTCTTTGGATTGTTACTAATATCTCCCCAATAAATCTGCATCTTTTCTTACAGAGGAATTCTCTTACCAGCTGCTGAGAAAAGAACATTTTCTCTAGGCACTATATCTTCCCCTGAGAAAATATTTGTCATCTTGACAAATCATTTATCAACTCTGTTCTTTTAGGTTGAGTGAATGGAAGAAAAACACAGGATTTATTTGTGGTTCTCAAGTCTCATTCAACTCAGGACTAAGCTACTCATCTTAACCTGGGTGAGAGTGTGGACACAGGAAATATTCCCATCTCTTCCCCTTAGGCATCCTCCTTACCCCAGTCCAACCCCCCCCCCAACCCCAGTTTGGAGAATTCCTCTGGGTTTGTTTGTTTGTTTTGTTTTGTTTTTGTTTTTGCACTGCTGGGGACTGAACCCAGGGCCTTATGCTTGACAGAGACAAATACTCTATGAACTGAGCTATATCCCCAGCCCCTCTGTGGTTCTTGAAAGGTAGCTAGTCCAAGCATTGCTAGTGGTTGATCACAAGCACCCTGGGGCAAAAAGTTGCCTGGAAGAGTAGGTGAAAAGCCCAGGCTGGGTCTTCAGTCCCCACAAAGCCAGGAGACTTGTCTCTGTGCTTGATTCCCCCACCCCAATTCCCATTGTCTTTGAGGGGTATGCTCTGCTCTTGTCAGCCCCTCCCCCTCAGCCTCCCTTTGTCCAACAAGGGAAAGAAGAATAGGAATATAGGTAAATCTAATAAACCAGAATTCCTGTGGTTCTCTTATGTCCAGGTTTTGTCTTATTTCCAAGTCTCAATTTCTGGAGGAGCAGGGGAGGGTTTTCCTCATAGGTACACTCTACTTTTAGGTACCTATCCTTCAGGAATAGATCTGATTTTCACTCTCAACAGAGGCATCAGGTGTTAAACCCTGAATTTGTAGGTTGAAATCCTCACCCCCAGAGTGGTAGTGTTAGGAGGTAGGGCTCTGAGAAATAATTAGTCACGAATGGGATTAGTGCCTTTATAAGATGAGAGTTTGTTCTCCTTTCTTCTGTTCTCTAACATGTGAGGATGTGGTAAGACGATGGCCATTGGGAAATCAGAAACCAGGCCCTCACCAGAACTGGATCTCCTGGGACTTAGACCTTGAACTTCTCAGCCTCCAGAACTGTCGAAAATGAATATTTGTTGGTTAAGTCACCAGTTCTGTGGGAATCTGTTACAGCAGTGAGTTGACCAGGACATTTGGTGATTGAAGCGCATGTGGTACCTGCCTTGCCTTACTTGTGAACAGCCTGGTCTGCACCACCTGTCCCCTGGTGGGTGATGTCCAGCCAGGGCCCAGGGCTTCTTCTGTGTATCCTCCTGCAGTTTATTTTTCCTCTTTGGGTAGTCTTATTTTGGGGAATTGGATTGAGGCTGGGGGGCTAAATACAAATAACTGTAGCTCCCCAGGTCTAAACTGGAACTTTCCTATTCAAACTACCTTTTTGACTTTGTAAGCTGAAAGCAGTCAAACTCTTCTCTTCCTTTGCCTTCCAAATTATCTTCCTCACTAGTGCCATTTTGTGCAAGACAAGCTTCTTTCCTACATTGCTTCTGCCTCATAGGAAATCTGAGCTTCTTCAAATGAACAAAAAACAAACAAACAAAACAATGACCAAACAGAAAGCTGACTTAGGTGCTTGTGATCCACCAATAGCAAATAGTAAATTTCTCTTGTAACCCACAGCAATTGGGATCGTCCTTCTGACTGTCTCATGGCATCTTGCTTGAATCCATATTGCCATAGTCTCTCTAGTCCCAATACATGGGTTGAGGACTTGTCTCCTTGTAATTTTGAAGCATCAGCTCTTGGATATCTTTGTATTCCTTGATATACCTAGAAACCTCTTTGAGGTCACCAGAAACTGTTGAGGGCTGAGACCCTTGATTAATTCTGAATGTTAGACCTTGACAGTTTGATTTTTATCAAAATATTCTCCCCTCTAGTCCCTGTCACTGACTGCCTTGAAAATGTTGCATTTTATAGTGACTTAGAACATTGACTTGATAGGCATCTGCTGCATATTCCTCTTTGAGCAGCTGAAAAGGTCCTGAATCAGTCCATCTCTCTTTGCTTCTGATTGCTAATCTTCCTACAGGAACAGATCCACTTTTGAAAAAGCATCCACATAAGCCTGGGTTAAACATCAGTTTCTAGCCTTTCACTTCATGAAGTTGTTTCTTAGATTTACCCAACCTTGACCTATTCACCTGATGCTTCTTTTGTTTGATTCCTAATTGGATTAATATTATCTTGACCCTTCATCATTCATTCAATCCAATGGCTGTGAACTCTTCACTGCTGAGCTTGGAGTTCAGCTGGTCAGGATACCTGATCTATTTTCGTGAAAATGTCAGGAGCTGTGAAGTAGAGGGGGAAACAATTCTATCAGAAAAGCAGGAAGAGTTAGTTCCAGCCTTAGGTTTATCACGAATCCAATGGCATAACTAAGAACACATCACTTAATCTTTTGGTGACTCATTTTCCTCATATATTAAAAGGAAAGTTATAATATCTAGGTTATCATGAATCAAAACTTAATAAAGGGAAGGTATAATATTGAACAATATAAAACTGTACCAGTATGAGGTAATTTTATTATCATATCACCTAAGTTGTTTTGGTGTTTGAATTTCAGTTGTTATTAAACAATTGGAGATAAAACATCAACTTTATGGAGGAAATACGGAAGAATGAGCAGTAGTAGAAAGCTTGATTTGATTTAGTTTTCATATTTTTATTATGTAAAATCACTTAAAAAGAGATGGCATCTTTACTTGTAATTTTAGTTTAAGAAAGGAAATAGATGGCAACAATTGTATAGAACGGGGCCATTGATTTGATTAGATTTTTGATGTCATTTAAATGTGTTTCTAAAAGAGTTCCATGTTTGCTTCACGCTGCAGAAATGATCCATTAAAAAACGATGACACTATATAAGCAAAAAATTTGCAAAGAGGTCCTCTGTTGAAAAGCATTCATACTGTTAAAGATCTTAACAGCTTTGCTTGTGATCTCTTACAAATCACACAAGCAGCAAGTAATGATGTCTGCGCTTGTAATTCATTATAATTAAATAATTTAAAATTCAATTTTGTATTCTTATAATTAGAAATTTCAACTGAGTTTCTAACCTTTTTTCCCTCCTGGTTGCTGAGACAAGTTTTCAAGCCTGCAGTCAAGGTGATCCAGCAACTCCTCTGCTTGCTTAAAATGATCTGAATTCCATTCACAATCACCAGGGTGAACAATCACAATATAAAGAAATCCCCAAACAATCTTGTTTTCAGGCAGCCTTTCCATCTTAATGCCTTGTATCACTGGGATCAGAAACCTTCTCGGAGCCCAGTGGGCACATTGTGTTACGCCAGGGTTTTTCTATCAGGCAGGTTATGGAAATGGCTTGTTTTTCCAAATGAAATTTAAAGTTGTTTCCAAATGTGGTGTCTGGAGCACTGGTGTCTGGAGGGCGGTGAATAAGAAAATATCAAGATGTTTATAATTACTTTTCATCTTAAAGAAAAATTAAACTTTATAGCAATCAAATGTCATTTGACACTGGTACTCTCACATCATCACCAGTAGCAAGTCCTATATACCATTTCCTAACTAGAAACATGCACACACAAAGGGCACACCCATGTGTTTGAATAGATAGGGCCTTGCTGATCACATATTTGGAGTTTGTTAGGAAATTAATTTGGAGAATTACACCATCAGCATTATTTGTAGAAAGACTACTCTGTCATTTGTATGAAGAGTGAATTGGAAGAGGGCAAAACTGAAAAGCAGATAGAGAAATTCAGACAAGATCTAGGATGCAGAGGTAGATGAAATGAACTATCCAGATCCTTATACTGGGTGGAAGAAATTTATCTTCCCAGCTCCTGTGAGTGCTGCTGACAGGCAGTTCTCAATTCTCAGCCTATGCAGAATTGCTTTGGTTGAAAAGATTTGTCTTTCCCAAGGTCATTCTCCTTTCCCATGACATAGCTAGTAACTTGTTGATGAGAGGAAATGAAGGCCCTTTTCCTTGCTTCCGTAGATGGCAGAATTCTAAGGTAGCCTCCAAGATTCCAGGTCCCTGGAGTGTACACACACCATCTCCCAGGTGTTCAAGTCAACACTGATGTAAGTACTGCTGTGAAACAATTGTGCAGGTATAATTAAGGTCTCAAATCTATTGACCTTAAGACAGGGACATTTTTGGGGTGAGTCCGACTTATTCAAATGAACCCTTAAAAAGGAAGTTTTCTACAATTGGTTGGAAAAAAGGATTTTAAAGCAGCAGAAGGATTAGACACAGAAGGATTGCCAGCTTGAAAGATGAAGGGATCTGTGTGTCAAGGAATGCTGTAGGCTTCTAATTGCTGAGACTCCTGGTTGGTGTCCAGCAAGGAAATGGGAACCTCAGTCCTAAAACCTTAAGGAATCAATTTTGCTAATGGTGCTAATAAACTGTGGGAAGGAATTTTCCACAAAGTCTCCAGAGGAGAGCCTAAACTGGCTGACACCAGGATTTCAGATCAGTGAAACCCTGAGCAAGAGGGTCCAGCCATGCAGTATAGGACCTCTGACCTCTAGAACTCTGAGATTAAAAGCAGGTAGTGTTTTAAGCCACTAATTTTGTAGTAATTAGTTTGGAAACAAATAGAAAACTACTACAAACCTCAAATTTCTGAAGGATGTCACCAAAATATACTGGCAGGAGTTGGAGAATCCACATGGGAACTGATTCCTATAGTTTGGATTAAAGAGGGCAAAGCATAAAGTTGTTTATTGATTGAGAATTCTCTCTAAGATACAGAATTTAATACTTGGAAAAGACCTGAGGGTGCAGCAGTTTTACCTAGAAGCCTGGAAAAAGCAATGGCCTACAATAAATGAGGTATTAAATACCTGAATTGCAATAGTAGATGGTAGAAGAAAGGATTTAAAAGACTCAGAGAATTGGCCATGTTCTGAAACTGTCCCCTTGCACGGTCAACATAATAAATCAAAAACAATATTGCATCTCAAGGAAATCTGAGATCAGATCTGAAGAGTGCAAGAGTGAAGTTCTCCTTCATATTTTCATGTAATGCACCAGTCTGGCCCCTGCAGGAACTAGACAGACTCTGGAGGATGACAGTTGTCTGTCACAAACTCAACCATACACTATTGTAGTTTGTGTTAATGTAAAATCTTTGCTGAATACATTAACATGCCTGCTAGGGAAATGATATGTAGCTGATGAGCAGACCAATATAATTTTCCTTTTCTTATGAATAATGGAATACAAAAACTTTCCATTCATTTGGAAGAGACAAGAGTATACATTCATGATTTTGCTTAAAGTCTATGTCAACTCTTCCACCCTCTGTTACAGTGTAATCAGAACCCAGTCCAAGTAACTGGCCATTCCACAGAACATCACACTGCTTCACTTTGTACATAACATTATGAAACCTTTGTAAGGCATCTTAACATTGTTAGGAGTCAATGCTGGGCATGGGAGACATCCAGTAATCCCAGTTAATTGGGAGGCTGAGGCAGGTGGATCACAAATTTGAGCCCAGCCTCTTAATTTAGTGAGACCCTACCACAAAATAAATTTTAAAAATATATAAAGGGCTGGGAGCTAAATATCGTTAGGAGTACAGAACTTTGAAGCATGCATAGGACAAATTATTGCATTTTGAACTTCCTCCTGTTAAAGTTTTCAGAATCAAAATGCAGTTGCTTTTGTCAACCTTAATAACAAATCAATTGAATGAGGAGGTGAGAAGGAATGGATCTCAAGCACCATTGTCTGACAGCAACTCTCACAACAGACCCTCCCTGAACCACAACCTTGCACTAAGGTCACTGCAACCTCACACAAAAACATCCTTCTGCAAGGACATCTGCCCAACAATTGTCTGATTAACCTTGGGCTGGCACCACTGTTATTAATCTTTATGGCCAAGGATTGTTGTTTCAAACATCTTATGTAACTCTTATTTTTGTCTTTAAAAACTTCTCCTTACCTCACCTCTTTCAATACACAGGTAATTTACAATGACACACATCTCATTGCAATGTTCTGCAATTCCCAAATCGATATCATTATTCTCCAAAGAATCTATTTCTGAATTTTATTTAAGTTGATATTAATATGAAGGAGGTAGCACAACCTATTTACCACCCCCTGCTCCCGGGAAGATTTCCACAGCTGAAAATACTGTTCCATCCATAAACCAGGGGACAGGAAGGGCTATGTTTAGGACAGAAAATGGTTTCACAGCAATCCAGGCTGTGGTAGAAGTAGCCTACTTTTTTTTTTTTTTTTTTAAAATGGTACTGGGGATTGAACCCAGGGGCACTCCACCACTAAGCCTCATCCCCAGCCCTATTTTGTATTTTATTTAGAAACAGGGTCCTACTGAGTTGCTTAGGGCCTCGCTAAATTGCTGAGGCTGGCTTTGAACTCGCAATCCTCCTGTCTCAACCTCCCAAGTGCTGGGATTACAGGCGTGTGCCACCGTGCCCAGCAGTAGCCTACATTTTTGAGCACATAATCTCGGGTTCTTTATTGTATTAGAGGCATCAGGAACCTCATCTGTGACAAATTACAGTTGGAGCCAGGACAGAGGCTTTAGCAGTGGAGTTAACACACATACCTAAAGGTATTTTAAGGGAAAAGAAGGTTCACTACCAGATGGATATAAAAAGCAGTGCTTTGTAAGTATAAGATACCATCTTCTTGTATATATTTCCAGTGTACATTTTAATCAATAATTCTCAACATGGGCAATTTTGAGCCCAAGGAAATATTTGGTAATGTTTGGAGACTTTTTTGGTGGTCAAACCAGGGGTTTGCAACTGGTATCTAGTGAAGATAGGGCAAGGATAATATTGAATTTATTGGAACAATTCCTCTAAGAAAATATTCAATCCAAATTATCATAGTTCCAGAATTGAGAGATTTTGCCTTAAATCAATGAACTTTAAATGACACTGGTTCCCCATGGTTGAAATACTGGTCTGGGAATCATGAGTTAGAAGACAAAGGAATCTCTTAACATAATTGCCACTAACCGACTTGGGTAGGGTTCTAGTTCCATAACTCTGGAATTTATGAATTTAGAGGTTTGGTTCTCAAAGGGAGAACTCTACTGCAAGGATACACAGAAGTCCTACTGGTTTAGAAGCTATAGCTGCTGTTTGGCTACTTCAGGCTCTCAGTCTCCAGGGAATGGCATGCAAAGAATGAGTCACTCTCTTTACAGGTATAATTGTCATTAGGAAGATTTAGGACTGTTTATACCTGGTGGAGCAGGAAGGAATACATTTGGCATCTAGATATCCATTTGGATATCTTCCTAATTTTTATGTTAAAAGGAAAAACACAGTACTTGGGGCCTGAGAAAGACATAGTTACCATAAGATCAGACAGCTTAGAATGAATACCCAGGATCAGACAGCTTAGAATGAATACCCAATCATACCAGCAGCAGAGGGTGACAGAAATCTAGAATGCACAGTAGAGAAGAAAGACACTGAGTATCACTGTGGTCTGGAGACAAGCTGTGGAGGTGAAGATTGTATTTTTGCTCCACTGACCTGCCCCTTATAAGTTACTTCAGGAAAAGATGCCAGGGAATCTTGGAGGAATTGCTTCCAGAACTTTTATGAAGTGGATCTAACATTGCAAAGGATGGACTTTAGTGGGTGCTATAATATACCACCAAAGCCTTCTTTAGAACTGATTTTTTTTTCTTCCATGTGGGAAGATTGCTAGTCTTCAGCTGCTAGACATCTTAGAAATTTCCAAGGCTGAAGAGAATGGCCTCTCCTAAGCCTGTACTCCTTTCCCAGGTCAGTTTCCGTGACATGTAGAGGTTACAGGGTCTCATCCCCCTCTCCCAATTTGGTAAAATTCAGAGTGGCTATTTCAGCTGTAGAACACCCTAAGGGGTTTGCTAAAGCTCTTCCTGAGGGTACCACAGCCGGGATGTCTCCCTTTGCTCAGTCCTGTCTCCCTCTCTTTCCTTCAACATTCTGCAATTGAGGGGACACTTGCTAATACATCACTTGCATATAATCTCTGACTTACTCTGCTTCCTCAGGAACCTGATCAATGACAAATTATAACTGGAGCCAGGATGGTGGCTTTAGCAATAGAGTTAGCATAGAAAACTTAGGATATTCTAAGGAAAAAGATGGTTCATTACCAATTGGATATAAAAAGAAAGGAAGATGGAAGACCTAATTATAATTTCTACATTTACCTGGACAACTGGGTAGTCAATGGTACATTCATCAATATGAGATACATAGAAGTAGGAGTAGAGTTTGAGGAAGCAAATGACCAGCTCCTTCCCGTACATTTTTGACATATATATAGTGACAAATGAAACAATATATGTAAGGTTATTTGGTTAAGGAAGTTACCATTATATAGGTAAAAATTGTTAATTATTGGGAATTTCAAGTGGATCAGCTTAATAAGTATATATTAGCTTCTACATGGGAAAATTTATTATTTTTATTAAAACTTATATAGGCCATATAAGATTTTAGAAAGGTAATATCTGTCAGATTCAAAAGATAATCTTTTGGATAATGATATATCATTTATATTTAAGCTTCTGAAGCAAGAATGTAAGTCACATATTATTGCTTTAAGGCACATTAGGGGATCTTGATGAGATTGGGAACTTTGATTTACATCAATTTTCTTGCAGAAGTTGAGACATAATTGCCATAAGTGGAGCCAGGAAAGGTCACAGATAGCTTAGTTGCCATGTCAGAGCTTTCTAAAATATGCTTTTATGTATAATAAAAAAGAATCTAGGAAAAACTTGTTATCCTATGGCAACTCGTTGTCTATCAACAGAGCAATTTGCAGACCCAAAATGTTTAGATGCAATTTTAAGGTGAGATCAAAACTGTGACCAGTACTGCAACTTCACCTGAGGACTGAGGCTCACTTCACTCTGACGTGACAAGTAGACCCAATATGCCAACTTTGCTTCATGTACCAAGGTTGTAGCATTTAGCACTGGTTGACCACGGGCATCTAAATATTACTGATGGAACTGATTTGAAGTGGTATTAGACGGGGGAGAGTCAGAAAGAGGCTCTGTGTGCTTCTGAGTCTGGGAATTTGATTTTCATTCTTTTAACTAGAGAAGCAATCACTGGATATTAATCTGATCAAAGGAAGGCAAATAGTTGTGAATAATATCATGTTAAATTACTGACCCGGAGAGATAAAAAAATGGAATAGGTACATGAAAAAGGAAAAACAATAACCACCTTCTTTTAAAAGGTAAGTTTCCAGGACAGAGTGATACAATTTTCCTGGGTAGGTGAGAGAATATAAATGAAATGTGTGGAGAGAACTATTAGTACAAATACCAATTGGAAAAGATTGTTATTCTGAAGTAACAAAAATAACAATAAAACCCTGAAAATCTCCATGGTTCAAAGCTACAAAGCTGATTTCTTACTTCTATTATATGTCCATTGGAAAATTGGTAGATGGGCTCTATTCCCCATTATTATTATTATTATTATTATTATTATTAGTCCTGGGGATTAAACTTGGGGGTACTTCACCATTGAGCCACACCCCAGCCCTTTTTTTGATTTTTAAATTTAGAGACAGGGTCTCATTGGGTTGCTTAGGACCTCATTAAATTGCTGAGGCTGGCTTTGAATTCTCTATCCTCCTGCCTCAGCCTCCCCAGATGCTGGGATTACAGGCATGCTCCATTACGCTCAACTTCCCCATTGTTCTTGATCCATAATCCAAATTGAACAATTCCACTCGTGGGACATGGCAGGTCATCAAAAAGGGAAGAGACTTAGACTTTTAATGTTCATGTTCATATCACTTTTCTCACCTTCCACTCAAACTTTATTGTCTAACACAATTTCAAGGTCACAACTAACTTCAAGAAGATGAGAGAGTACAAATATACAATGAACCTGCGTTTGGGAAGGAGACGATGAGCAGCCCCAGTGACAAACTAAGCCTTCTATTTTCCTAGTCTGTGGCTGATATCAGAGAATGAAAGTGTTGGAAGAGGTGTTACAGAATTGATAGATATCTTGGATGGGGTCAATGAAGAAGATAGAATAAAAGTAGTGGCATGAGGGTAGGACATTGATAAGGCTTTTGCTGGAGATGTGAGAGGAACCATTTCTCCGTATAGGGTATAACTTCCTAGATATTATAAACCTTCCATGTTTAAAGTTGATTATCTCAGGTATTTTGTCACAGCAACACAAAACAGATTAACACATAGTCAAAGAGGAGAAAAGCAGTCTGGGGTGGTGGCTCAGTGGCAGAGCACTTACCTAGCACATGTGAGGCACTGGGTTCAATCCTTAGCACTGCATAAAAATAAAATAAAATAAAGGCATGCTATTCATCTACAAGCACAGTTAAAAAAAAGGGGGGAGGAAGAGTCTTGTTTAGGGAAATTAGAGGGTATGACTACAAGACTACCACTTATAGAATCACTTGTCCTCTTGGTAACAATGAGTAACTTACAATATTCTACTTATGTCTGAAGATCCAGCATTTGACTTCAAATCATTGTTCAATGCAAACTTATTAAGGCAGAATTTTAAAATATACATAAATTTACAAGTGTTTTGTTACTCACTAAAAAATGATATTTTTGCATTAATTCCATATTTCTATTGGCTTTCTGAAGTTTATACATGTGACTATAATTTATTGAAATAATTATTCTTTCAATCAGTTATAGTCACTGTATTAATTTTTATAGTTTTAATTTATAGGGTTGGGAACTAGAATAAGGAAATGTGCATGGAAGTCTTTGAACAAATTTAGACACATTTTGTGTTTAATAATTATGTGGAAATGGTATCATTCTGCAGATTATCTACTCTTTCTCAAAATTTTTCAAAAAGAGATAAAGAGCACTTTCTATCTTTTTCAGTTTTACATTTGATTTTAAGAATGAAATTTACCCCAAAGCTAAATTATATGGTTATTAAATCTTATACACTGTTAGGTTTAAGCATATTTGTGAAACAGGTTGTTAAAAATTTGGCTACTGTATGTGTTAATCAAAGCTGTGTCAAAAACTTATTAAGAAACCAAATCAGGTGGTTTTTAATTTTTTAAAAATTTTATGATCCCTTTTAATTCTTCCTTCAAAACTTCAGTGTAATATTTACTCCTCCATTTTATCTTGCGATTAAAAATTCAAATAGTGTCCATGAAGCAGATAACAGGAAAGCCATGCCTTAAAGTGGGTAAATGGGTAGTTGCTTTCATCTTCACACTTAGTGTGAGGATTTTTTAATAAAAGGAAGGGCAACAGAGAGGCAGTGGAGAGAGTTATATAGAGACATGTTTTTATAGTCTTTGAATTATTCCAGTATCCAACCCAATACCTCATACATATTTGTCAAATACCTCCTAAATGTTTGTCAAAATGAATTGAGTTTAGGGTTGATAATTATATATTCAAAGTTCTTTAATTCCACTTTAATTGAAAATGAAAGCCAAATTAGGTTTCATGCATTGGTCAGTTTTCTGTTGCTATGACAAAATACCTGAGAAAATCAGCTTGAAAGGAGGAAAATTTATTTTGGTTCATAGTTTCAGAGGTTTCAGTCTATGGTCACTTGACTCTTGTTTCTTGATATTCTATAAGGCATAATATCATGACGGGGAGCTCATGCTAAAGCAAAGCGGCTTATCTCATAGACAGGGGACAAAAAGAGAGGAAGGTGGGCTAAAGTTCCGAAATCATCCTCCAGGACAATCCTCCAGTGATCAACTTCCTCCAAGTGGGCCCCACCTCCTGAAGTTTCCCCTCCCTCCCAATGGCACATAGCTGAGAAGCAATCCTTCAATACATGAGTGTTTGGAAGGAATTTAAGAACCAAATCGTAATACTTAAGTTATTTCATTTATTTTTGGTAACAATGTAATAATGAATTTATAAATATGTTGTACAGTGTTGTGTGCATGGCCAATCTTATAAAATTCGTTTTCCTACTTCTATTTTTTGAAGTGTTTGTGTAAAATTACAATTATTTCTTCATTAAGCATGTGTTGGAATTCACTTGTGAAGTCACTGGGACTCAGAGGTTTCTTTTTTGGAACAGATTCTAGTTACGAATTCAGTTTCTTTAAGTGATATAGGCTCTTCAAGTTTTCCATTTTTTCTTGAATCAATTCTGGTAATATGTATATTCCTGGAAATTGTCCATTTAAGTTGTCAAATTATTGATATTAAATTGTTCATGATATTTTATGCCTTCAGTTTGAAAGTTCTAAAGTTTGTAAGTTTGTAATTTCATTCTCAATATTGGTAATGTTTGTCTTTTTTTGATTTATAACTTGTATATAAAAACACAAAAATTATGCATACTAATGGGATAACAGACTGTTTTAATCATGTGTATGGAGTGTAATGTTTAAATGGGGTAAACCTATATCTTCTCAAACATTCGTCCTTTTTCTATGGTGAAAACTTTTGAAATCCTTTCTTTGAAGCTTTTTGAAATGTACAGTCGGCTATTATTATCTGTAGTTAACTTCCTGTGCAAAAGCGCACCAGAACTTCTATAGCTTCCTTGTTCTCAGCAGGAAGAGAAGAAGGGAATGAAGATGAAGAGGAGGAGGGGCCAAGGTCCTGATTTGGTGATGTCTTCATTTTGACTGGATCCATTTTTTTTGGTCATCGCCATGGGGCGGGTGTTACCTGCATCCAATAATTGGAGGGTTGGGATACTGTTAAAGAGTCCCTCAAAACAAAGAAGTATACAGACCAAAATATCAAGAGTGGCAGAGAAATCCAGATCTGGCTAGAGGTTTATTGATGTTATTGGTTATTTTCAATGAATCCGTTTCAAATACTTGGGTTTCATTGATTCTGTCTAGCACATTCATTTTGCATGTAGCCAACTTGCATTCGTATCTTTACTATTTCTTTCCTTCTACTTATTCTAGGTCTAAGTTGCTCTTCTTTTCCTAGTTTCTTCAGGTTAAAGCTTAGATTATTGATATTAGATAATTGCTCTTATCTGTTTTAGTATTTATGGTTATAAATTTCTAAGCACTACCTTGATGGATACTAGGATCTTTTGACCCGATGACCATGGAAATGAAATTGAGCCTGGTGAACACACCTACAGGCAAAGCTTTTACTGGGGTTTCCATAGGAAGGGAGACACAGCTCCAACCAGAAGCCATCAGAATGACTCCCTGAACAAAAACTGAAAAAAAAAAAGGAAACTCATTTTATTGGTTGTTGGTGATAATTGGCAGGATGAGAATATTAATTGGCTTTAGGGACACTTAACTCAAAATCTTAACACTTAAGATTTTGCCCTATGCTAAAGACAAGTTACTGCAGCTGTTCAAGAGATCAAAAACAGGGCATCCTGAGCAATAACACAAGCCAACACTGTTTTTTTTTTTTTTCATTTTTTTTTTTTTTTTTTTACTTATTGATTCATTGAACACAAATGGAGTACAGCTATTGTTTCAATGGTTGTACACAAAGTAGAGTCACACCATCTGTGCGTTCATACATTTACACAGGGCAATGGTATCTGTCACACATTCTGTTATTATTTTTACCCCCCACCCGCCCCCACCCCTCCCTTCCCTCT
>JAJEJO010054223.1:0-137700 GCA_020662805.1 Glaucomys volans | reverse complement strand
TGTGTTTTGCTATGCTGTGTTGTCATGTTCATTGAGTTCAAAGTATTTTCTAGTGATTTCTTCCAGGATTCAGAGAATATTTTGAAGTATGTTATTTAGTTGCCAAACATATTTCTGTTCTTGGCTTCTAATTTAGTTCTATTGTACTCAGAGAACATACTTTCTACAATTTTAATCCTCAATTTAATAAGAATTGTTTTATGGGTCAGTTTATGGGCTATCTTGGTGAATGTTCCATTTGTGCTTGAAAAGAATGTGTATTATGCTATTGTTAAGTGGATTGTTACATAAATGTCAATTACATGGAGCTGGTTGATAGTGTTACTCAGATCTTTGGTGTTCTTATTTCTTTATGTCTACTGCATCCTGAGGGAATAGCAGAGACCTAAAAGATGCAGGGATTGTGGCCCCATCATATCTCCACTTAATTCACTATTTTAACTCCTTGAAATCTCAAAAGGATCTGGAAAAATGAAAATAAATCACTGCAAACTCAATCAAATGGTTGCACTAATTGCGGTTGCTATTTCAGAGGAGGTATCTTTATTAGAACAAATTAATATAACTCTAGGTACCTAGATGTAGTCAATAATCTAGAAAATTTATCCTTAAAAAACATGTATCAGAAAGGAGAATCAAGAAAGGCTTTTATTGACATGGGATAAACATTTATGATCTTGCTCCATGACTATGTCGACATTTACATCCTTCATTGTTATTTTCTGGAGACACCTGGACCATTCAAACATATACAGAGTATCACATTGATCCATATGTTGATGACATCACATTGGATTCAATGATCACAAAGTGGCAAGGTAAGTCCATTTGGAGGCTAGGTATAACATGCTCCTTGGAGCTGGAGCATAGCTTTATGGTAGGTTCAATCCCCAGCACCCACACACAAATAAAACCAAATAAAATAAACATATATGCCCTAGAGAGTTAGAAGGAAACACTGAAGCTTCAAATTTAACAAGTTAAATTGTTAAGGATACACTGTCTGAGTCATCTAAAGATATATTATTGTGTTCTCACAACTTTCATCACTGCCAGAAAGCGCAAGCCCTGATTACTTCTTCAGGCTCTGGGGCAGCTTAACTAACACTTGGAAATACTGCAATGCAAACTTTGAGTGGGACCCAGAGCAGGCAAAATCTGAGTGGTTCCAGCCCATAGATCTTAATTGAACAACAGCACCTCCTTGATGCTTAATAAGTTCCTTACTCTTCAGACATGTCAACAGAAGCTCAAAGTAGAGAAAGGCTTTTTTTTTTTCAGATGTGCAAGTGTGGCTTTCACCTTCTAGGGCATACACTAGGAAGTGTCACAGATCGACAAAGTTTTTGAGAAACTATATCAGCTAAAACATTTCCAGCATGGACTAAAATGGACAGAGGTAGTGCAAAATGCATTCTCTTTCCTATTTTCTCCTTTTTGAGTAGGAATGTCTATTTCTCCTATCCTTTATCTGTTTCACCATTTTTAACTGTATGGGGGACAGATGACTTGTCTTTCTTGTTTCACGAGTTTTGAGGAGAGCAGGTGCCTGGTTGAGTCTCAGACTTGGGAAACAGATTAGGGATCCTTGCAGTTGAAAGAAGATATGAGGCATTGCTGGAATAGTGGACATGCTTGATTTGAAGGCAGCGGTGGCCCCCTACTCAGCTTCCAGCCTTCAACTTCAGCCCCCTGAGTCCTTCCTTAGGCCTTTTTTATATGTGAACCAGACAAAGAAGGTGCATTGTCATCAGGTTACATTAGTGGGCACATGCTCACAAGCAAATGTGTTTGACCTTGAGTACATAAGCTGAATCGGGGTGTTGATGACCTTGGTTACATACTAAAAACAGCCTGCTGGAAGTCTCAGCGAAGGAGCCTAAGTACAGCTACCTTGGGCCTGCCCGACAGCAGGTTATGCCCTGCTCTGTGCTACTCTGTGGTGTACTGAACAGTAGTTTTTTTTTTTTTTTTTTATGGTGCTGGGGTTTGAACTCAGGACCTTGTGCTTGCAAGCACTCTGCCAACTGAGCTATATCCCCAGCTGAACAGTAGTTTTTATGCTGTGCCTACCCCTGTGTTGCTCTATTTCATAAAGCAATAATCCATTTTGAGTGCAAGTGCCAAGGCAGAATGACTCCACACCTTGTTTGCATAAGTAAATCACTACCACCTGTATAGCATAGCCATTAGGAGCAAACTGATAAATAAATTGTGCTAATAAAATGTCCACCTGTGAATGCATCACATAAAATCAGAAGCACATGGCTGTATGGACGTATCAAACTCATATCAGAAAAACCAGGCCTATGAGCTTATCAAACACACAATACCATTGAATGAAGCAAACCCCTGAGATCCATAAAGAAGCACCCTAAGACTGGTTATGGCGGCACACGCTGACCTGCCAGTGGACCATCTGCTGAACGCATCACAAGGTCAACAGGTAACAAACCTCTGGCGCTCTGCCCCTGGGCTTCAGCTCAGCTCCATCTCGCTGCTTGATATAGCTCACTTCAAAACTGCCTGCCATCTGGACAGATCCTGGCCTAGAATATGTTCTGTGCTCTAACAGCTCTGTGCCCTGAGCAGGTTCTTTGACTGGTTCCTAATTTTATCTGACCACCTGCAGTGACACTTTTGCATTCTTATCTTCTCCATGCCTTTGCTCTCCTGCAGCCTCCTGAATCCCTGTGATCACTTAAGCCCTTTCTTAGTCCTTCCCCCCATGCAAAAACACATGTAAAGTGTGATATTTGACTTATATTACTAGCAAATAAGATTGGAATAAAAGATCCTGTGGCTGCCCAGTTTATGACTATCAAGTGACTCACAAGTACTCAATAAATTTTAACCAATGATGTAGCTTGTGCATTTGTTATTCAATAATTGTGACATTGTGGAAAGACACAAACACATTTGGTCTATGTTAATGGCATAACTCACAGCGACAGACAATATTTCACCTCTAAATTTTCTTGTATTGTCTCATATCTGAGCTTTTGGGAGGACACCTCATATCTAAACCATAACATCTGCAATTGTGCATGATTCAGATATACTGGACTTTGATTTCATGCTGTAATTGGAAGAGTTTTACAGGGACGTGAGGGATGGTCAATACATTTTTCATGTGGAAGGAAAGGAAAGCATTGAAGCCCATATAGACTACTTATAAGATAGATCCCTGTCATTCCTACCTATCATTATTCTCTCTCTTGCCTAATTCCTTCCCATAAGTACTCATTTATAAAGAATAGAATATGGTAAAAGTGATGGGTATTGTGTCTGAGATGAGGTTATAGGGACCATGACTTCTCTCTTGCTCATCCTCTCTCTGGTTCTTCTTGCTTGCTTCAATAAAGCAAGTTAACATGTTAGGAGACACCTCATAGAAGCCCATGTGAAAAGGAACTGGGGGAACCTTCAGCCTGCCAGCAAGCACAGAAGCTCATGAATAATTGAAGAGTACCAACAATTCAAGTGAGCTTGGAAGCAAGTTCATTCCCAGCTGATTACTGGGATCACTGCAACCCAGATGACACCCTGATTGCTGCCTGAGAAGTCCTGAAACAGAGGATGTAGCTGCTCAGGGCCCAGATTTCTGACTCACAGGAACTGTGAGGCAATACATTGTTATTTTAAGCCACTAAATTTTGTAATAATTTGGTATAAAATACTACATAACCAAAACAATAGCTATCACAGCACAGCTGGAGAGTCATCTAAGACCCTCCCTCACTTTATAGCAGAGGAAAATGAAGATAAAATATTCCACTATTATGTAAGTGTAATCAGTGATTCCTTTAAGATAAAAAAGTTTTCAGTCACATTAAAACTTGTCTTATTTTTCTTTTAAATAGTGGTAAATCTTTGAAAGGTTTTTTAAAGAAAATAATTACTGAATTACAGCATCAGAGCTGGAAGGGAATTTAGAGATCAGCTAGTGGGATCCGCTTATTCTGTGAAGGAGAAAACTAAAAACCTACTTTAAAAAAATTTCCTTTTGTAATTGCCTTCCAAAGTGGTTTATGAGCTACATGAGAAAACCAGGCTCATAGCTTTGTAGTTCACCTTATTTCTGAAATCCAAATAGTACAATCCAATTTAACCAACTACTTTATTCACTAGTCTTGACTTTTGGCAAGCTCTAAAAAAATCAAATCCCCTGTCAAAGGATGAAGATTTGCCACCATTGAGGATAGTCAAAGAAATTAGCTTCAGGCTCCGAAAGCAATTTCAAGAGGAGTTCTAAAACTATTTTAAGCAATGGCAGTACTGCTGGAATAAATGTATCTCCTGTCAGGGCAGCTACTTTGAAAGGGATATAGTAATTTGGATCTGTAATTTCTGCTTTGTTTCTTGAAGAGTGGAAGCATATTATATATCAAGTGTGCACAAAATGATAGCCATCCATTCCACCACCATCAAAACAAAAATTAAAATAGAACGTTTCAGATAGTACTTCTGTCTTTGCTTAAGAATCTACATCCACGACTCTGAACAGGACCTCTTTGCCTTTTTGGTACTTACTAGTTACTAGGATCTGTGATACTTTTCCACTGAGTTTGTCAGTAACTCTTGATCTCATTAATATTTTCCTTCAGCATCATATGCAGTAGCGAGATTAGATATATAGTTATGTGGTCTGTCATCCCTCAGTCCCAATCCTTTTATTATTTCATATATATCAGCCTTTCTTCATATTCATATATATTGGTTGATACTTAAAGTGTAACCATTAGTTCATAATTATTTCATTCATAACATTAATCATGAGTTTTAAATAAGTTGCTTTTCATTCTGTGAAGTTATTTGTGGCTCCCTGGAACATCAGTTTCAGGGAAGATTCTGTGGCTTCATCTGGTCTCAGTGGGAAAGTATTCCATGTTTCGTCATGCCTGCCACCATCAAAGAAGAAAGGTAGGCACATACATATTTAATGATCCTTTGTGTATTACTGCTTTGATTCTTATTGCAATAAAAATAGGGTGGATAATGCTTTAAGAGATTGTCAATCACTCATAGAAATAGAGCAAGCAATCATGAAATTCATTTGGAGGAATAAGAGACCCAGAGTAGCTAAAGCAATCCTTAGCAAGAAGAGCGAAGCAGGGGGTATCACAATACCAGACCTTCAACTATACTACAGAACAATAGTAACAAAAACAGCATGGTATTGGCACCAAAGTAGGTAGATCAATGCTACAGAATAGAGGTCACAGAGACAAACTCACATAAATACAGTTTTCTCATACTAGACAAAGGTGCCAACAACATACCATGGAGAAAAGATAGCCTGTTCAACAAATGGTACTGGGAAAACTGGAAATCCATATGCAGCCAAATG
This sequence comes from Glaucomys volans, assembly GCA_020662805.1. Lineage (NCBI taxonomy): Eukaryota > Metazoa > Chordata > Mammalia > Rodentia > Sciuridae > Glaucomys > Glaucomys volans. The sequence continues at coordinate 132,350 of JAJEJO010054223.1, read as the reverse complement.
AAACTAAACCCCTATCTCTCGCCCTGCACAAAGCTCGACTCAAAATGAATCAAGGACCTAGGAATTAGACCACAGACCCTGCATCTAAGAGAATAAAAATTAGGACCAAATCTTCATCATGTTGGCTTAGGCCCAGATTTCCTCAACATGACAAGCAAAGCACAAGAAATAAAAGCAGGAATCAATAATTGGGATAGATTCAAACTAAAAAGCTTTTTCTCATCAAAGGAAACAATCAGCAATGTGAAGCCTACAGAGTTGGAGAAAATCTTTGCCACACACACTTCAGATAGAGCACTCATTTCCAGAATCTATAAAGAACTAAAAAATCTTTACACCAAGAATATAAATAACCCAATCAATAACTGGACTAAGGAAATGAGCAGAAACTTTACAGAAGATCCACAAGCAATCAACAGATAAATGAAAAAATGTTCAACATTCCTAGTAATAAGAGAAATGCAAATCAAGACCACCTTAAGATTTCATCTCACCCCAATTAGAATGTCTATTATCAAGAATACAGACAACAACAGGGGTTGGCGAGGATGTGGGGGAAAAGGGTACACTCATACATTGCTGGTGGGGTTGCAAATTAGTACAGCCACTCTGGAAAGCAGTGTGGAGATTCCTTAGAAAACAGAATGAAACCACCATTTGACCCAGCTATCCCACTCCTCATTTTTTACCCAAAGGACTTAAAATCAGGATACTACAGTGATGTAGCCACGTCCATGCACATAGCTGCTCAATTCACAATAGCTAGATTGTGGAACCAACCTAGATGCCCATCAATAGATGAATGGATAAAGAAACCGTGGTATATACATAATGGAATTTACTCAGCCATAAAGAAGAATACAATTATGGCATTTGCAGGTAAATGGATGAAGTTGGAGAAAGTCATGCTAAGTGAGATTAGCCAATTCCAAAAAACCAAAGGCGGAATGATGTCTCTGATAAGTGGATGAAAATATATAATACGGGGTGGGAGGGAGGCAAGAATGGAGGAAGGATAAATTGCATAGAGGAAAAAGAGGGGTGGGATCAGGTAGGGGGGTAAGAATAATAACAGAATGAGACAAACATCATTACCCTATGTACATGTATGATTACACAAATGGTGTGACTCTACTTTGTGTACAACCAGAGAAACAACAGCTGTACTCCATTTGTGTATAATGAATCAAAATCAATGTAGAAAAAAATTTAAAAAATTAATTAATTAATTAAAAAATAGATTGTTAATCAATTATATCTTAGAAAAAATAAGTTTTCCACAGACTGGAAGCACAGGGCACATACAGCTGGTAGGTACTGGGAATGGGGCATATTATCATGGCAGAAAATGAAGCAGAATTGTTGCAATGATGGTCTGGAGTTCCACATATCTCAGTTTTATCTTGTTCAGCCCTAATTGGTTTTAAGTGTTTCTACAGTTTGGTATGATTGCCTCTTGTCATCACTCAGGAACACTGCAAAAACCTGAAATATTCATATTAGGATATTGATTTAATCTCTGCTTCACTGCTAAGACAGGTTGATTTCCCATGCTATCACTTGCCTGGAAGGAGAATAGAATTTACCATGGTCATAGAACATGTCAGAAATCCTGGGTGGAAGTACTTGTGGTAGGCCTGGACACTGAATCAGGAAGCATCTCCTATCCCACTCACATCTGTGGTCAATGCCCAGTGTTGAATGTCCACTCCCTGCCCTGTGTTTGGATTCCACTACCCTCTCATCTGTATCTAGGGTTCAGAGATTGTGAAATTGATTAAATTTCTTTTCCTGACTGCATTACATCCTGGGTATAAGAAAGTAAGCAATAAGAAAAGTCAGAACAACTAACAGATATGCTACAATTAGAATCAGTTCATGGCACTGCAGATTTGCTATAGTCTTACCTGTGTAGCTTCTTACCATGTTCCCTTTCCTCTCTCCTCTTAGTGGTCTGTATCTCTTTCCAAACCTCCGACTGATGCTCCTTTCTTTTTCTTATTTTTCTCCTCACTTTGATGTAGTCATTCAGAACTAAATAGAGTGCCAACCTCTGAACCAATCTATAGTATATTGCTGTGACCTGAATCCCATTCTCTCAGTTACCAATAAATTGCAATTCATTCCTCACAGCTTCCTGACATAACCTCTGACTGGTTCATACTAAATCTTTACTGTATCACAGAAATCTAACCTGGTCTAGATTCTAGTTCACTCTCATGGTGCTCCGGATGTCTTTCTAGGAAAAGAACTATCCTACTTATTTAATTTTTTTTCTTAAACATAATATTCCTAAATTTGGGAGAAAATAAATTAACAAGGGACAATTTTAAAAAAATAACTTTATTCTAGTTTCATTCCAGCTTGAAGAAACATGATACTTTGTTATACTATGGCTGAACTTTACTTTTTCTTTCATTCAATTAATAAAAACTTGAAAAACACCAAAGCATGCAAATTCACACAAGTCAAGCCTTTGCTTTGGTGTGTTGGGAACTTTCGTGAACTCTTTCTATGAGAAGTAATTGGATGTGTGCATAAGATGAATTGCAATTCAAACCAGTCACTTCAAGCATATCAATTGGCTTAACTAAAAATATAACTAATTCATTACTGGTGAAACCTCAAAATTCAGTTGGAAAAGTAAGGAAGAAAAAAGTAACTACTACAACCTCTCATACCACCAATTATTCAATATATTAATTTATCTGTATAGCTGAGTATTAGTAAGTGACTCAACTCAATGATTTTTTATTTAACAGATTGAAGATGTTACCCTGCTAGACACTAATTTGCACCATGGCTAGCACTTACCACTGTCAATGAGCAACAGCACAGACCATCACAATATTCATTGGAAATCCTTTCTAAATAGAGAATTTATTCTTAATTTTTATATCACAATCTTGTTTCCAGTGTTTGAGATGGATCTCAGGTAGAATATGGACAGTAAATTTTCTGGAAGGAGAATAAAAGAGAAAGATACATTGCAGACAGTTTATTCCTATAATATTGAAAGAGGATCTTCATCACCTAGTTAGTAGAAATGATGTTGGGTTAGAGTAGCAAACTGGTAACTATGTATATCTGTTTCCAGTAAGATCAGTCCTAATGCTTTTACCTGAGGGCTACATAGCTCCATTGGATATTTTCTTTTGTTAACCAATTATTTGTTTCTAGTGAGTCTCAATTAGTGCATTTAAAAATAGTTGGATGACCAGGAAAAGCTTTCAAAAAACATGGAAAATGGCATTTCTATGTGTCTCAAAATGGATCATCAGTGACCAAAATGATTCTTTAGAGTGAATGAGAAAATAAACACCCTGAAAGCTTTTCTAGGGTACTAGAAAGCAGGGTATCTTTAAGAAAGTTGATTTGATACTAAGTGATCAGACCTGTTCCCATTAAACCAAGAATTAGAGCTATTGGAAGAAAGAACCGAATAAGAAAATATTCAAGGTACAGCCCAAGGACCAACAGCAACAAGTGGGAAAGACGTCAGGGAGAAAAAGACATAGCAGAGAAGACATAGATTACAGGAAAAAAAAACAAATAAAGCAACTGAGTCACAGAGGCAAAGGTATTAAGACAAAAAGTAGCAAAAACAATTAATGGGTAGAATCTAAAAAGTAAAGTCAACTTACAAGAATTTTCATTAAAGGGAGAAAATATATAGCAAAATGATTCTGTGTAGAAATTAAGACAGTTGCAGCAAATTTATTTGATTGAATCTAGATAGAAGCTCCCCTAGAGTTAGTGGACAGATGGACAGCTGATTCATTCCCTGATTTTAGTAATGAATTAGGATGCTGTGGGAGAAGCAAAAGAGCTTAGCCAGGCTACTAGACAGAAGAAAAAGATTTAAGATTCTTGTGAAATATCTCCATTTAAAGTCTTGGCAATGTTTTTACTGAGAACAGAAGGTATTAGAAGATGCTCAATTATTCTCACACAAGGAAACTCCTTTTCAAAATGTGTACTAAATACTGACCCCAAGAGAGCATGAGAAACACCCACAACTCTCCTTCTTGCAGTGTCTTTGTTGGGGAGTTTCTTTGTTCACTCTCTCTTTTTAATTTGTTCTTTTTTCAATATATATGATAATAGAATGTATTTTGACATACAGACATGGAGTATAACTTATTCTAATTAGGATCCTATTCTTGTGGATGTAGAGTTTCACTGGTGTTGTATTCATGTATGAACACAGGAAAGTCATGTCTGATTCATTCTACTGTCTTCCCTATTCCCATCCACCCTTTCTTCCCTTCATTCCCCTTTGTCTAATCCAATGAACTTCTATTCTACCCTCCCCACCCTTGTTGTGTGTTAGCATCCACATATCAAAGAGAATATTCTATCTTTGTTTTTTTGTGATTGGCATATTTCACTTAGCATGATAGTCTCCAGATTCATCCATTTACTGGCAAAAGTCATACAGTCATTTCTTTCTTATGGATGAGCAATATTATATATATAGATACACATATGTAATACATATATATCTCTCACATTTTCTTTATCCATTCATCTGTTGAAGGGCATCTAGCTATGGTTCCATAGCTCAGCCATTGTGAATTGAACTGCAATAAACATTGATGTGGCTACACTCTGTTTATCTGAACATCTCATAGATGAAGAAGAAATGTCTACTTTTCCATTTCAAGATAAAGTGCAAGGAAGTTATAATTGGATTTTACCAAACTCATATATTCTGTTGCCAGTTTGGAGGTTGAGTGTTCCCCAAAGGTCCATACATGAAAGCCTGGTCCCCAGATGGTAGTATTTGGAGGTGCTGTGAACCTTTAGGAGATAGAGTCTCATGGGAAGTCCTTAGGAATTAGGGGCATGCCTTTGAATGAGACTGTGGGACTCTACCCAGCCTTTCTCTTTCTGCTCCAGTTTGAGATGGGACCATTTGTTTTTACACATACCACCACAATGATGTGCCACCCTTACCAGAGGCCAAATCAATAGAGCTACCAATTCTTGGACCTGAACTTCTGTGAGCTAAGTGAACCTTTTCTTTTTATGAAGTTAGTTGCTGTGGGTATTGCACTGTAGTAATGCAGAGCGGATTAATACATCCGCCTTGAGGAAAGCAGTGAAAAGAAAGGGTAAGACTCCTTAACCTGGTGTGACCTCTGGTGAAATTGTGTCAGAGATTGGATGGAGCTTCCGAGTAGAGGCAGATTTATTCAGGGGCTAATGATGATGGACCTTTAGGGCCCCCTCACTTGCCTGGTTACAAAACAGAAGTTAGTGTTCTGAGTATGATCTGACTTTTTTGTTTCTTGTTTCAATTTTCTAATTCTTGTCAAAATGATCTTTATTACTTTTATCATTTTTGTTCCTTTTGTTTCATATTCCATTATTTTTTTTCTGAATTTTCTTAGTTCTTTAATAAATAAGTTTATGTATGACAAAGGAGGTAACATTTATACAGGCTAAGTCAGTATTTATAATGTCTCATTTCTTCCACTTTTAATATTTTAAAAATGATTATAGAATAGACTTTTGAACAACCACAACAAGGCCATTTCTTTCTGTCTCTTTCAACTCTTTCTATGTATGGACTTTATTAAATTCTAAAGTAATCAGTCAATACCTCTGGAGACCTGGCCCCAATAATTCCCTGACTCATATATCTTGGCTTTGCTACTTAAGAGGTGTTGCATCTTTGCCTTATAATAATAAAGTACCCCCCAAATGAATAAAATATATATTATAATTTATACAATAACACTACTAAGAATAATAAAATCAAAATTTGTGAATCTGCTCCAATTTAAAGAGTAGAATATAAATTTTTTTTCAAGTTTATCATCATCACCAATCAGAATCCTTTTTACAATACTGAATAAAAGCATATTTTGTTGGCTCAAAACAAACAAACAAACAAAAACTCAAGTGAGCACAATATCCACTCTTGTTAGGGCACTTGGAACTTAAATGTGTTTTGTGATTTTGTATTCTTGTCCTCAAGGAACCCTCAAGTTGAAAAACCAGGACCATAAGACTTATATGTTTCCAGGTGGGATTCCATCTTCTCATGGCAGACTTCTGAAGAGTTAAGAAGTGCTAATTTAACTCTTCAGAGCAGTTTGAATGATTTTGAAGCCTGCCTTTAGCCAGATGACTGAAAGCATTTTGGTTATCACTTGGACATATATTGATGTTGCAATTGAAAAAGAAGAGTTATGAGTTCTTGTTGGTCTTTCTTTTCCATATTGTTATAATGAAAAGACTTCAAGGACTGTCTAGACTGGAATAGAGTGTCCTCAAATATTGGCAGATCTTAGAACATTATGTCATTGCAATACAAGGAATTGCTGCCAGGAGGAATTAGGGGCAGGAGAAGGAGGGATGGTAGACATTCAATACAGGATTTATTACTATTATAGAATAAAATTAATTTTGTTCTACAATGTTTGGTAGGTTAGGTGTATTAAATTCTTTTTTTCAACTTACAATGAGTTTATCATATCATGACCCCATCAAAAGTCATGAACCATTTTTAATTTCTCAAAATTATTTTTAGCTGCTGCCCCAAATTTGGGGGGGGGGGTAGCTTATGAAAGATATGTAGGTTTTATTTTATTTTTTGCCTCCTTAATTTTCTAAAAATTGGTCATTTGTCATACAAATTCAGATTTCTGAAAAGAGAAAAGGATATGGCAAAACTGCATTCCTATAAAACAGCACATTTGGAGATGCATGACAGTCAGGCCCTCCGTGAAGGCATGCAAGCTCATTCCACTTTGCATGGTCCCATTTCTCCCCATTAATGACACCACTTCACTCATTACCTGCTTCAAGTCTGAAGGCTTCAATTTGTGGTTCTTAGTTCAGAATGCCCTATTCCCCCTAAATTAATGGCATTCCCTGGATATGTGTTTTACTTAAATGTTTTAATTATAGGGATTAGTTCAATGGTAGCATTTTCCAGAAAAAAATACTGAAAAGAACTCCAACAAGGAGCCTCCTGCTTCACCCTTAACAATGGCTCCTCACCTGTTCTGTGAAACTTGGGTATCCACCTGCTTCCCTGACCGTACTGTCTAACGCTGAGTCTGCTACTCCATTTCAAGCATCAGATGTGTGTATTTATTTTAAGGGAAGTGGATTTAGGAAGAAGTAGAGTGGTCTGTGAATGTGAGTAGGAATGCAGGCAGGTGAGGTGACTGGAAGATACAGGAAGCCAAGAGAGGCACAAAGAAACCCTTGGGAGGACCTTCTTCGCCTGGCCCAACTCTTAGGTGCCCTGTCTTTTAGTACTTACACATGACCTGCTGCCATTTATGTTTTACTTCTCTCCTGAAACTGCCTTAACTTTTTATTAAGGGAACTTTCAATTGACTAACCATCAGGAGTGGGAGACTTCAGACAATAGTTTAGGTTCATCAAAGGAAAACACACTTTCTTCTTCCATGAATCTCTTGCACCAGTTGAGAGTAGCTCTTTTAACCATATCTTACTGCATAACAACCAGCTCCAAACTTAAAGCCACAGATAACAACCACATTATTGTGCTCAAAATTCTGCAGATTGGGCATCCTTAGCAGGGATGCTCAGGTGACTGAGAACTGAATTGCTGGTGGTGTCTGTCTGTCTCTCTGATGAAGTCTCAGGGTCTCTTCATGTGGTATCCTCTTGCAGGCTCTCCAGCAAGATGGTCTCAGGGATTTAGCAGCTGAGGATGCCAGAGAGAGTGCAAAGCTTCTTACAGTCTCACCTTAGGAATTCTCAAATATCCCTCTGCCACATTCCATTGCTTACTATGTCTCTGAGGCCAGCATGGATGGATGATCAGAGGAATAAGATTATGCTTCCCAATGGGAGAAGCAGTAGAATATTTGTGGACATACGGAACCTTACACTGTGGCCTTATAAGCTTCTGAGGGCACTACAACACAGATCTCAGACAGTCACTGGCATCTCAGAAGGGTAGCTCCATGGCAGAACTGGGAACTGAGGGGGATGATCTATAACACTACAGGAGAACCCTGGAGTGAGACCACTCAACAGAGACAGCAAGACCAAACCTTTTCATGTATCCTAAGAGGGAAAGAATGGGATGGGGGATGGAGGGAGGAAATGGAATCATTTCTGTGAGATTGCTGAATACAAATCTGGGAATATATTGAAATAATGTCAACATCATTCTTATTTCGACATGCTTAATTGGCTGTCTCAAACATATGGTACAGTGCTGAAGAAACCAGAAAAGATTTCAGAGCAGTCAAAACAGTACTATAAGATCTAGACCTTCAAGTGGATTTACTATTTATAAGAGGGCTGGTCCTGGTCTGACTCAGAGCTCATTTATCTGACACAATTAGAATAAATGCAGTTTGTGGGATTTTAGTGGAAAATGAACTTAATAATGAATTACCAGAGATGGAAAATGCTGCAAAAGTAAAATCACTGACAGTGATAATAGCTCAGCTGTAAATCCTAAAGCTAGCCTCTCTCTCCCATTTCCCGTATTCTCCCTGACTACCCAAACCTGGGGTCCAGCTGATCTTTCTCTATTGGCTCAGCTTCATTTCCAGTTCCCAGGTCAATAGAAACGTAAACTCTTGAAGGACTACCTTCTGAGGCTCAGCATTAAGTAGGCCGTGGTGAGGATTTGACCTGAAGTTTTCTCTCTATTCTAACAACTGAGAATCCTCAATTCTTCTAAGTCCTCTAACTGAGCTCGATCCGCAGTCTCTGGTTTTAGGGGTGTTATTTTGATACCTGATATACAAATCCCACCAGGCCCTGCCCCTAATGGTTCTCCTACCTCCCAACAGCACCATGGGCTGGAAATCAACCCTTTAACCCATTAGCCATTGGAGGAAATTCAAGATCCAAATTTTAGCAGACATTAAGACACACTGTGCAAGGAACTAGTGTAAATCAAATTACGCCAACTTGAAGGAAGGTGAATTTTAAACATGATAATCTTGCTCCAGAATCTTGACTCTGACTTTCTAAGCCTTCTGTAGATGTCAATATATCCTAATTTGTAGCATTGCAATGATGAATTCTTACTGTCTTTTATTCATTCACTTTTCATCAGGTTTTATTTAATGCCTGAGTCCTAGCACATCTTTGATTTAGATCTACATTTTCACAAGGCATAAGAACATACAGTAATATATTTCTGAAATATACCAGAAACAATTTTATTTATGGCAGCCAGGAAGCAAAGAGAAAAAGAGGAGAAGGTTAGCAGAGTTTTCCAAAGTTAAGATGAAGAATAATTGAAAGTGGTATATTAGATCCACATTTAAAAGACAAGCCTCCAAATAAAAATAATTTATGACTTTTCCCTCATAATGTATCTGTAGAATTTAAATATAATAACCAATTCTATCTTACTAAAACTTTGGCCAGGTAACTAAACAAACTTTTTCCCCTACACCGTATTTCTTTAAAAATGAATTTCAGTTACCTCGCAATTACGGCACAGTTAGTTTGTTACAGGTCATGATTTAATTGTATCGGTCTCGAGTTCACTGCCAAATTATCTCATTAGCATTCAGAGCCCTTAGGCCACTGAAAATCTAACTAAACAAAACATGCTGTCATAAATCCTTTCTGAGGAAGGGCAGATAGGAGTACTGAAAACACACAAAATAAAAAAAAATATATAAGACATTTAACAATTTCTTTTAAAGAAATGCACAACGATGGTTAAAAAGGCAAAGTAGTGTATGGTAGAATTTTTTTTTTTTTACCCTGACATCACTTGAAGATTATAGCCAGATCTTTTGACAAATACTTGAACTCTACTCTAGATGATTAAATGAGAGGCTCAGGGAGTAGGCTCTGGACATGGGTACATTTAAAAATTTTCCAGTGTATTCTGATTTGCAGCAAGCTCGAAAAATTAACCCAAGGACTGGTTTAACTGGGGCTGCTGGCCTGGACATTTGTGGAATAAAATTTTATTGGAATTCAGCTGAACTGTGATGGATCTTTAAATTTACCCCAAATTGGCTGTCTTTGTGGGGACCCAACTGCATTAAGTCATCCACAGATGTCAAAAGCTTGAGAAACGGGCTGGGATAGTAGCTGAGCGGGAGAGCACTTGCCTAGCACACGGGAGGCACTGGATTTGATCCTCAGCACCACTTAAAAAATAAACAAATAAATAAAATAAAGGTATTGTGCCCATCTACAACTAAAAAGTTAAAAAGAAAAGCTTGAGAAATGCTAAAGACAGTTATTTGGGTGCTAAGGACTTTGGATCTCAATGCAGAATAGATAACAAAAGGCAAGTCAACAAATCTTAGCAATTCTAATTCTTAAGATTTCAAAGTCCACTTCCTCTTATCAATCTTTTTCACTACATGCCCTTGTTATTATTCTGTTTGTGTTGCTTGTCTCCAGTGTATCTATCACTCAACTCTATGTACCACCCTGTTCCAGAGTAAACTTCTAAAGCACAAATCTGGCCATGTCATTGTCCTTCCTAATATCTTTCCACGATTCCTCATGCTCCCCATTGTCCTTCAGGATCAAGTTCAGACAGGGCTACATGATTTGTGGGGCCACTGCAAAATGAGAATGTGAGGTCATTTGTTCAAAAAGCAGAAAAACAATGCCCTGTAGAGTAATGAGATATAAACATATTTTGTCCTTCTGTGATGTGTCGTTCCACTTGGCATGGTACTTTAATTTGCCATTTAATGTCATTTTTAAAGAGAGAAAAATTAAAATTTTAAGTGATTAGAACAAATTTTACCATTCGCCTTTATCTTATGAATGCCAGTCTTCAATGTAAATATGAGCATTTGCCTTAAATTGTAGAATCATCAAGAATATAGAGTTTGTGCTTTGTGGCTTGTGCATGCATATGTGGAAATGCAGTCTCCAAACAATTCAACTGTCCTTACATAACGTCTTGGTATGTGGACATTCCACTAACACTGTAGTGGCTGCTAGCTTTTCCTCTCTCTGCCATTGTTTTCAACATAATAGGGGGAAGTAACCTCCGTAGGTACTCCTACTTCTTACCAATGCCGGTGGCTGAGAGCCTGGCTCCTGCCTGTCAGGTAGCTGGAGACGGCTTCTTCAGCTCAGGTATCACACACCTCTCTTACATGTGCTTTGAGTCCTGTTGAGCTCCATGCACTGTGGATCTTCCAGAACTTGGATGTGAGGTGTCCCTCAAAGGCTCACATGTGAGACAATGCAAGAAGGTTAGAGGAGAAATGATTGGGTTGTGAGAAACTTAACCCAATCAGTGAATTAATCCCCTGATAGGGATTCATTGAGTGGCAACTGAAGGCAGGTGGAGTGTACCTGAGGAAGGTGGGAATTAGGGCTGTGACTTTGGGGAATATATTTATATCTGGCAATACAAGTTTGTATTTGTCTCTCTCTCTGCTTCCTGATCGCCATGTGAGATGCTTCCCTCTACCTCACACTTTTCAGCCTCAGTTACAGCCTTGAGGAACGTAGCCTGCTGTCTGTGGATGGAGACCTCTGAAATCACAAGCCCCTCAATAAACCTTTGCTCCTCTACAGTTGTGCTGATTAGGTCTCTCAGTCACAGCAGTGAAAAAGCTGACTAAATCAGTATGCTACCTGTGATTGGGACGGGAAGAAAGAACAGCTACACAGTCTGATAGTCTGCAGTCTTTCAGGATGACTTCCTTTCCAAAATCATACTGCTTTTGAAGTTCACACAGTATCCACATCAACAGTTCATCCCATTTTGTTAATGAGTAGACTCTGATTGTAGAGCTCTTCCACCAGTTCAGGATTGAATGAGGACTTGATTTAAGTTGTTTCCAGTTTAGGGCTATTACATGAACACTCCCATTCAAGTCTTTGTGCTGACCTGTTTTCATTTGCTGAATATGAGTAGAGTGGCGAAGTCATGTGGTAGGTGTATATGTCCCTGTTTCAGACTCTTCCAAGTGCCTTCCACTGCTTCACCTTCCCACCGGAAATGTTTGAGAGTTAATTCCTCCATGTCCTCACCTATACTTTTTTATTTTTGGTTGCAATTTTTTTTAGCCATCCTGGTGGGTAGTTAGTGAAATAATTATGGTTTTAATTTGAATTTTCCTAATGAATCTTGACATCAAATTGAAATTTTTGGTTAATACCTTTAAGTTCTTGCAGAATGTGTGTTTTCCCACACTGATAGGTTGTAAACCTCATGACAACAGAAACTATTTTTTTTTATCTTTTTAATTTTATTTCTGGACTGTAATGTCTTTTGTTCTTTTAAGTTTTTTAAACCCAGGGCGCTTAACCACTGAGCCACATCCCCAGCCCGTTTTGTATTTCATTTAGAGACAGGGTTTTGCTGAGTTGCTGAGGGCCTCGCTAAGTAGCTGAGGCTGGCTTTGAATTTGCAAACCTCCTGCCTCAGCCTCCCAAGTCACTGGGATTACAGGTGTGTGCCACTGCGCCCAGCAAAAATGTTTCATTGAAATATTTAAAAGGTTAATAAAAAGTAGTACAAATCCTCAACAAATCCTCAAGATCTCACTTCCTTACTCATGGGTCGGGGTCCTCTTTGCCACATCCCATGTGCAGGAAAAAAGGGTTAGCTGCTGGAGGAGATGTCGGCGGTATTTCACTCAATTACCCAAAAAACTTATCTACTTAATAAACACACAAGAGTCAATCCTCTTTTTAATGAGAGGGGGCCTGATGGGTCTGGCCATACCAGCTATGGCCTCTTGCAACATCAACCTGGAGTAGCCCAACTCTCTTTTTTTTATAGACACACAGGTAAAGGGGCAAGGACTGGAGGAGCTTCTTCTGTGATGGACAGGATAGGGTGGAGTTAGGGGAGCCATTCTCTTAAGGAGTAAATTCCAGAAGGAGACAGGGAACCACTCCCATGCAGTGCCACTAGAAGCCAGGCCTCTGCATCACATGGCTCAACCTAGTCTGATTCTGCTAACTAAGAATGGCTCCCCAACACCCATGTATAAGAATCATCAAGCCAGGAGCCCCCATGTTTCATTTACCACTGTCCCACATCAACACATGTTTATTTATTTTAAAGCATATCTGAGATTTTATCTTTCTTGTTCATACGTGTATTCCTACTGTTTGGATCAATGCCCAAAATATAGGGGGACACCTTATATTTATTGAATGACTAAATAGTCTATTTTTATCTAAGTCATTTTATCTTGTGGTCTTACCTCAAAAATAAACTGTTACTTTGAGTTACACAATTAATGGAGTTAAGCTTTTGGCTTTTGCGGTAAATTTAAAGAGGAATATCATAAGCCTCTTTCAGAAACTACCAAATTGGCATCTGTTTTCTGACTATTGTCAGAGGAATGGTAGAAGCTCAAAAATATTGTCTTTTTTTTAAAGATGCACAATATCTCTTGATTAGTTGCCGAGATTTTTTTGGTTGTGAAGCAGTGCCTCTGGATAAATCAGCCATGAAAATGACCTTCAGCTGAGGTAGATTTCTAGCCCTCAGAAGCTGTTTACCAAAGTCTGTATTAGGTTGAACACTGAATAGTCCATCATAGCAATAATGGGGAGAGAACAGAATTGCTTGACTCTGGTTTGATGCTACTTTAATACATGAGTCATAAAACTGGCTGTCAGGATGGAATAAACAATCAGAGTCGCCTGTAGCAGCCCAACATTCACAGGCTGTTGATTGGGGCAAAGGGAGGCAGATGCAAGTCAAATTTCCGGAGCCCACTTGTTTCGGAGGCAAAATTCACAGTGTGAAAATCCCTCCAAGAAACTGGTTCTTCTACTGCTTAAGAGATAAATCAGGCTGCCTGGGAAGGCAGACAGGTAAATACATCTCCCATATTATTCTAGTTTGCTCCCACAATTAATCCTGGAACTCAAATGCTTCTGAAGCTTCTAGGGAGTTTTGACAAAATAAATGCCTTAAAGGAAGGACTTGTTTCCAAAACCATAGTTGTATATGATGACCACGGCTTTGTTTCTCCAGAGAATAGCAACTGGATGTCTCAAAAAAGCTTAATTAAGGGGTTATATTGCTTCGTGACTTTCAGCTTGTTTCTGCTTTCCCCCCAACTAAGGTGACTCGGCCCAGGCAAGGTACGTGCATTAGTTCAAACAATTCTCCTGCACACTTGGCTTTTCATGCCATGGGTTCTGGAATAACTGACACAAAAAACACCATATTTTTAAAGTAGCATTTTAACAATTTCGGTTAATCCTTATGTCGTGGTTATATGCCAATAGTTCCATGAAGGCTACAGTTTAAAATAGCAATTATTTTAAAGTATATCTCTTTTGTACACCACTAGTAAATTGGATTATGTCTTCTGAGCCTCCCAGGAGCATTAGCCAAAGCATATCTAAAGCTTTTCCAGTATTATAAATCATCTTTATAGGCTCACAGATATTTTATAATAAAGGTTGGGATTTCCCTAATCTTTTTAATGTGAAATTCATGTTTCTTTCTCGCCATTAATCCTTATCCCATTTCTGTGACTCCACTCACACGTTAAATTTATCTAGGCTATCAGCCAAAGTGCAATGCTTGTTTACCTTGCTCCCAAAGCCTTCATCCAAATTACCTGCAGTAGATTAGAACTCGATTCCAAACGTACTGCTGAAAATCAGGTAACTTAGTTATTGTAGATCTTGAGTAGGTTATGTTTATAAATTCTCCACTTGATTTGTTGGCATTAATTTAAAAGAGAAGTCTCTTTTTTAAGAAACATGTTAAATATGAGAAAAATAAAGATTTCTTTTCGTGTACTTGAATCAAACTGTAAGATTGACACATTTGAAAAATTATTTATCACAGACAAGCTATAGCATGCACTGCTGAATGTGCACCCATACAATTATACAATACCCCAATTTCAAAAAATTCCAGATGCCAGTGAATTTTAATTATGTGCTCTATTTGACAGTATATAAACTCTCCCAACCTCATCCCAAAATAAAAAAAAGGAAAGACCAAAACAAGTTAATAAACAAAAACTGCCCCTAGCCAAGTTATGAATGTCATATTCAAGGGGGGAAAGGTCATTAGGATCTGAAACATTTTTAAAGGTGATTTTTTGTACTTAAAATGTAATTATAGAGGTTCATCTTAAGAAAATGCAGTAGACACCATTTCAATAAATGTAGTTCAGACTTTTAGCTAAATATTATTTGGTAGAGATATTATTTTGCCTGGCATAAAAATAATCACATTTCCACCAGTTATGTGGTAATTTTCTATTGTATCCTTTTACCCAGAAGTAATGGAAAACTCAACATAAATGGCTTAACAAAAAATACATGTTATCTCTCAAAATAAGAGGCACAGAGGCAAGGCACTTTCAGGGTTGCTTTGATAGATTAGTAGTATCATGAAGGTGTCAGGTATCTCCATATTTTAGCTCTCAATTCTCAGAATATTTTCTGGAATCTTAGGTTATTTTACCTCCTGGATATAGGAGTAGCTATATATAGGTAACATCATCTGTCCTAAAGGTTGGAGAGTGTCCTACTAAATATCTTTTTAATAGGAAGGAAAAATTTTTTCAGAGTTTTTCTACCAGCCTTTCCCTTGGGTCTCTCCTACTAAGAGTGAGTCACACAGCTATGGACTGGCATAAGGAAAGTTAAGAAAATTATGTGTGACATTTTGAGATTCTTTAATTGAATGACATCTGGACTAGAAAAGAAGAATTGGGAAGAGGAAGGACTATGACATTTGGAAAGAGAACAACTGTCTGCCAATAATCTGTATCACATTTTATCATAGTTTTGGTATATGTTAGTCAGCTTTCTGTCACTATAACAAACACCTGAGATCATCAACCTATAAAGAGAAAAGTTTTGGCTTCTCACTCTTGAGATGATGCATATTCTTGCTGGTATGTGCAACCCTTGCTTTCGTGAATAAATCTCTGAGCCTCAATTTAAAAAAAGAGGGAGAAGAGTTTTATTTGACCCACAGTTTTATAGGTTTCAGTCCATGATTGGTGGGCCCAGTTGTTTTGGGGCCTCTGGGGAGGCAGCACAACATGGAAGGGAGTATGTAGTGAAGCAAAATTCCTCACTTCCTGGCAGGTAGGGAGTCAAGGAGAAGGAGAGATACCTGGGTTCCACCGTCCCCTGCCAGGCACATCCCCAGGGACCTGAGAACTCCCACTGGTCCCCACATCTGGAAGTTTCCACCCATTAACCCCACCATCTGAGGAACAAGCCTATGGGCCTTTGGGGTCCATTCCATATCCATACTGTAGCAGGGTAAGAGAAAGTTATCAGAAATAAAGTGTAATAACTTCATTTTAAGGAAACCTTTGTTTGTTTTTACGAAGGAGTCTGTACCATGAAACGACAGACATGTTTTTAAGGGGGATTCTTGGATTGATTCTAATTAAACATCTTCAATTTCTCTCAAATACATTTTAGAAATTCCCTTTAAACATTTTTAGAAGAGAAGGAACCTTCTTGTAATGTTACAGTTCCAAGTAATAAAAACAATGGGATGTGATGAATTGAGAAAGGAAATCACACTTTTTCAATGGAATGTGGCAGAGACCAACTGAGGAGTAAAATGATTAGGAAGTAAGACCCTGTGCACAGACAAAGCCACAATGGAAGCCAATCAGATTGAACAGACTGCAATGCTGTAATTATATTCCATAGCAGATGTAGAACCGAAAACACAAGAGCACCTGTTCTGGTCCAACCAAAGCTGAATTTTATAGGCACAGTTTGAGAGGCAGAGGGCAACAGGAAATCATCTCTCTTTATTTGGCTTGATTCACTCGAGAGCCAACTAGATTTTCCAGGAGTGGGACCGTTCCATTCAAGAAAAAGTAACAACAAAAAAGAATCCAGCAACGAACCCCAAATTTTAGCTCCTTCTGAATGAAGGAATATTGCGAAGGCATATTTCTCTTTTCAGAGTTTTCTAGTTTTAACTGAAAAGAATAGAGGTCTTCCCCAAACAATAAGCTTTAATGTAAAATATTACTCAAGAACACTCTCCCTCCATATCATGACTTGCTTGTTTCTCTTTGGACAAAAAAGAAAACCGCCCTGGGAATTAATTGCAACAGGGATTCCAGGTGGCTTGTTTAGCAAGTCCCTACCTAAAGGAACACAGTCTGAGGCCTCCAATATTTTCACTTCAGACAAGGACAGCTTCAAAGTTTCCACTAAGCACCAAAACAAAAGCAATTTTGGCTGCATTTAATTGGGGATTAATAGAGAATACAGAAATGATGGCATATGATTAAGGAGCTATTCTATTCTCTGAAAGATAAGGTGCTTTTCTTACTAGAACAAACCCGGTACATTGAAATTTGCTTAAAAAAATAAAACAACTCATCCTAATGAATATACAGAAATGTCATTTTATTAATCTATTAATTTTTCAAGAATAAAGGCTTTTTATATTCTTCATTATCCTAAAAGTCAAAATCTCCATTTCAATAGAGTGTTTTTAAGGGGAGGTGGAGGGAGGCTCTAATGAATATGTATGTCTAAATCTACCTAGATTTGCTTGGTGACAGGACACAGAGCCTTTTTAAATGCTTTAAAAAGGTGTATGGAGACCAACATGAAAACCAAGATTGGCATCACATTCAGATTGCTGGAGCTGGATGTTCCCTAACAAGCCATTTCAAAGATCTTCAGACAATCATTATTTTTCATGGGAACAAATGGCTTTCCCTCCAAGACATAATAGGGCAAAACCAGGAGTCATTTCATTTCAGCCTAATTGAGCTGAAGATATTCAGTTTAAGTCTGTGAAGTATTTGAGTTAGCAGAGCAGCAGCCATTAAGAACCCAGCGGTTGATTATTCCATCTGTCAGTCAGTAAGTCAGCA
Source organism: Glaucomys volans (assembly GCA_020662805.1). NCBI lineage: Eukaryota > Metazoa > Chordata > Mammalia > Rodentia > Sciuridae > Glaucomys > Glaucomys volans. Next base: position 114,543 of record JAJEJO010054223.1, on the reverse strand, counting down.
AATATTTATTGAACACCTCATGTACACGCTGATGGAGACTGGAGACACCGCAGTGAGCACATCAAAGGTTCTCCCTTCAACTTCCAGTCTTCTCTCTCTTGTCTTTTTCTTTAGGGTTCAGTGGAGAATTCTGAAGCCTGCTTTTGAGAGATTCTCCAGTGATGTCAATGGACCCAGAAAAAGACAAACATCCATCTCGCTCATTTGCATTACCCTTCAGGTTTCAGCTTAGCATGTGACACAGAGAACCTTCCTCGATCTCTATTATCACTAACCTTGATCAAATTAAGTCAAAGCATTGTGAACTCCAATATTATGTTAATAGGATTTCCTTCCTTTTAAAGTCTTTAGTAGATTTTGAGTTGATTTTTGTATATGGCATGAAATGAGGATCCAATTTCATTCTTCAAGGGTTTATCTTGTTTTTCCAACACCGATTATTGAAGAGACTGTGCTTTCCCCAATGTGTGTCCTTGGCATATTTGTCAAAAATCAGTTCACCATCTATGTGGGGTTCATTCCTGGGTTCTCAACTGTGTTCCATTGATTGATGTGTCTGTTTTCATGCCAGCACTGTTTTGATTATTATAGATTTGAAATATATTTTGAAGTCAGTGCAGTGCCTTTAGCTTTGTTCTTTTTTGCTTACGATTATCTTAGCTAAATGGGGTATTTTGGTTACATATACATTTTTGGACTTTTTTTCTATTTCTATGAAAAACGACATTGAAATTGTGATATGGATTGCATTGAATCTATTGATGAAATTGTTATAGGAATTGCATTGAATCTATCGACTACTTTAGGTAGCTGTTAATTCTTCTAACAGTATTAATTCTTCTAGTCTATGAATGTAGAATTTCTTTCATTTGTATCTTCTTTAATTTCTTTGATCAGTTTTATAGTTTTCAGTGTAGAGATCTTTTACTTCCTTGGTTAAAATTCTTCCTAAATATTTTATGTTTTTAGAGACTCAAAACTATAAAACTACCAGAAGGGAAACATGGGAAAGTGCCCCATGACATTGGTCTGGACCTTGACTTTTGGTTTTAACCCCAAAAGCACAGGAAACAGAGGAAAAAGAAAAAAAGCACAATTACATCAAATGAAACAGTTTCTACACAGAAAAAAATTCAATTGAGTGAGAGACAACCCACAGAAAGGGAGAAAACATCTACAAATTAATTTTGGATAAGGGGTTAATATCCAATTCATATAAGGAACTCAAACAACTCAATAACCAGAAAACAACCCAATTTTTAAAAACAGGCAAATAGACATTAAAAGACATGCAAAAAGATAACAGGTATATGCATGCTCAATATCAGTAATCATTAGAGAAATGCAAATTAAAACCACAGTAAGATGTCACCTTACATCTGTTAGAATGGCTATTATCAAAAACAAAAGTTAAGTGTTAGTAAAGATGAGGAAAAGGGGTATCACTGTCATGGGGGAATACAAAGCCATTGTGAAATATTGTAAGATAATTCCTCAAAAACTAACAGTGATCCAGCAATCCCACTTCTTAGTCCTTATCTTATCCTTCAAGTCCTTATCTAAAGGACTTGAAATCTGTATGTGGAAGAGATATGTTCACCCCATGTTTTTGGTAACATTATTCACAACAGTCACGATATGGAATCAACCTAAATGTCTATCAACAGATGAATGGATGAAACAGAGTATAGATAGATACACAATGGAATATTATGCAGCCTTAAAAAGGAAAGAAATCCTGACATTTGTGACAACATGGATAAACCTGGAGGACATTATGCCAAGTAAAATAAAATAGGCACAAAAAGAGAAATATTGCACATTCTTACTTATGTGTGGAATCTAAAAATGTCAAACTCATAAAAGTAAATAGCATGGTTGTTACCAAAAGCTAAGTGGGGAAAAGAGACGAATGGAGAAATGTTAAGAGAGGGTGCAAAAGTTTCACTTAGATAGGAGTAATAAGTTTTTGAGCTCTATTTCACAGCATAATGATGATAGTTGATAACAATGTATATTCCAAAATTCCAAATTGCTAAGAGAATAAAATTCAAATGTTCCCCCCACACAAAAAGAATATAAGTGTTCAAGATGATGTATATGCTAATTAGACTGATTAATCCTCCACAGTGTAAAGATAAATCAAAACATCACTTTGGACCACATAAATATATACAATTGTAATTTATCAATTAACTAGAAAAATAAGTTTGAAAAGAATGACATCTTATTAATTCAAACTAGAAGAAAGATTAAGACTGGGAAATTAATATAGTTTGAAATATACCAATAATGGTGAATGATCTTAATTGTCATGCTTATCACCATCAATTTAGTTATCATTGTTTTTATCTGCAGACCGTTAAGTGACCAGATAGAAATAGAAACTTGGCCACTAGCCTGACAATTCAGATTATTCAGAGATTTTACTCTGGACCACTATAGGTATGTTTCCAAATATATTCATTTCTCAGTTATGGTCTCCTCTGGTTTAAATAAAAATAAATGGAAGAAAATGAAAACTGGAGATATAGGTTCTTTGATTTAATAAGGGAATAATATGTAGATATTGTCAATAATGATTTATAAAAGTAAATTAAAGTGCATGCTTTGTTGCAAATTATAATTAGCCACAGTCGTGTTCCTTTTTAACTTTACTTGGAATTATTTTCCATTACTTTTTTTAATCTAACTTCTCCTTCACATCTCAGCATAAATGTCAGACTTTGGCTATGATTCTTGGAAAAATCATGCCACATTGTGCTAATGCTTTGCTGTTTCTAAGAGACCCTTTATATTTCCAACCCTGAAGCATAGATAGTATTACGAGCTATTCTCTGTTCATTTTTTAAAGAATTAGCAGTCTCCCCTGTGTTCATACAATTAGGTGCAGAATTTTTTTCATTATCTCCTTTTTATAATCAGATGATTATTTCTGAGACACTTACCAAGTTTTCTTTTCCTTTTTAGATCCAAGAAAACTGATGAAAGTAAATTAGATTCGACAATGTATTAAATAATGGGAACTGTAGGAATTACTTAAAATAATGGAGTAAAAATTATCCAGGATGAACTCTTTTGGAAAACAGATTATTTACATTAGGTATATATTTAAAAATTAAAATAATTATACTGCTTAGGTTTTATAGCTTACAAAATAGAGAAGAATATAAAGCTTTTTTTTTTCTTTTTTGGGGGTACTGGGGACTGAACCCAGGGGTGCTTAACCCTGGAGCCATATCCCCAGTCCTTTGTATTTAATTTTTATTTTGAGAGAGGGTCTTGTTACATTGTTTATGGCTTCACTAGACTGCTGAGACTGGCCTTGAACTTGTAATCCTCCTGCCTCAGCTTCGTGAATCACTGGGATTACAGGTGTGCACCCTAGCACCTGGCCAAGTACATCAAACTTTTAAAAGGACACCTTTCTAAACTAGTGGACTTACTCACCAGAGACATGGTGTTGGGAAAGAGCAATGAGGTCTTCCTAAGGCTGTGACAGCAGGATGATGTAGGTGATGGGATAAGGTTATTACCTCCTTTGTGGACAGGAAGTGAGACGTGCGTTAAAAACTCGCCATCGACTGTGAGCAATGAACACAGTTATGAAAACCTGACCTAGTCACCTTCGTCACTTCTGGTTTCTATGTTCTAGTTCATTGTTTTTCACTTTCCAGTCTTATGATCAGGAGAGGGGCATGCTGCTTTTCTTTAAACTTTTAAAATTTGTTCTAATTAGTTGTATATAACAGTAGAATGCATTTATACATTTTGACAGATCATACATAAATGAGTGTAATTTCTCCTTTTTCTGATTGTACATGTTGCAGGATCACATCAGTTATGCAATCATACATGTATTCAGAGAAAACATTCAGCCTTTGGTTTTGGGGGGTTTGGCTTATTTCACTTAGCATGATATTCTCCAACTCCATCCAATTACCATAAGAATGAAATGCTATAATTTCATTCTTCTTTAAAGCTGAGGAATATTCCATTGTGTGTGTATCATATATATACATATATATGTATATATGTATATATATATATGTATTACCTTTTCTTTATCCATTCATCTGTTGAAGGGCACCTAGGTTGGTTCTATAGTTTAACTATTGTGAGTTGAGCTGCTATAAACATTGATGTGGCTGCATCACTGTCGTATGCAGATTTTAAGTCCTTTGGGAGTGGAATAACTGGGTCAAATGAAATATCACGACAGACACAACTGAAATACAGAAGATAATTAGAAACTATTTTGAAAACTTATACTCCAATAATATATAAAGTATTGAAGACATTGACAAATTTCTAGAGACATATGACCTACCTAACCTGAATCAGGAGGTCACACATGATTTAAACAGAGCATGCTGTTTTGGTCAATGTATTTATACCCTGAATCTGACAACTTAGAAATGACTGATGCTATTTTTTTTTCTTTTTCTTTTGGAAGTCTTAGCCGATGTTACATCCTTTGAAGGACTTAAAACACATAATATTGATCGGAGGAGAAAAGTATCTTCTGCATAGCCTTTCCTTTCTGAGAAAAAGGAGAAAACTGGTTGTTCCTGAAGAGTGCCATTTGACCTCTCTGTTATATTGTCTACTTGGAAACATAATGAGCTACAAGCTATTTTTTCTGCAAAAGGAGCTTGTTCTGAGTTAGACTGTGGTTCAAAGAGGGATTTGTGCAGACCATTAGGAGACGCTGGGACTCTAGAGCTTGGGCCCTGGTTGTGACCTTGCATTGCTGGGTGGGTTTGGATCTTGGTGGTGGAAGCAGATCTTTAAGGACCTGTCTTTCCAATTTGGCAGTTGAAGCTTTAGTCTGATTTTCTTTAAGCCACTTGAAGAAAGTAAGCAAAGAGCTGTAAGTGAATCTCTCACTTTAGCTCCTAGACTTCCTGTGTATGGTTCCTATGAGTTCTCAGTAAACCCCCTACGAGTTCCCATATTCAGACTACAGACATTGCCATTACCAAACAGCTACTTATCATTCCATCTCTGGGATATTTCCTTCAGTATAAAATTAAGTTCTCATCAATAACCTCAAATGATGTTTAAAACACTTCATGGAAGGAAATTCTGTTTCTTTCTTTGTCCACACTTTCTAGGACTAATAACCTTTTTCTGGCAGCGAGTTTCTATCAAAAGGAATGGCCGATAATATAATCAGATGTCAGTAATTATATAACTTCTGAAAGTATTTTGTTAGTTCAAAATTACAATGTATTTCATGAAGGATATTTGATATCATTAATTTTATATTAGATATTTTATTGTCCCCAAATAAAAAATGTAATCTTATAATTTTAAAAATGTTCCCTATAATTTAATATTTTATGATACTTTCTATAGTCCTCCCAATAATGATTGACCATACAATTTTTTTGCAGTTTTAAGAATCTAGAGGAGCATTATTAATAACTGAGCTTGGCCCACAGGTATAAACTGGGCCTGTACTGTGTAAACCAGGATGAATTTTCTCCCTACATCTAAAGCAACAAACTCAAGATGAAAATGAGTTAAAATTCCTTAATCAAGCCAGCAACTTTCTTCCTCCCATCAGGGTATTTAGAATTCAAGCAAGCAAATGATAAAATTCAGAAACCTGTGTAGTCAAAATTTTCAACATCCTAATTCTCCAAGGTGCAGATGACTGAACTATGCCTATGTCACTGATCCACCCAAACTGGGGGACACTGCCGTAATAACCTTCTGTTCTACAATTTCTGCCACAAACATAGATGTACTATGTCATAGTCAAATATTCTAGAAACCCTGCTCATCCCACTGTCAGATCTCCTAGTTCCTGAAGCTGATAGGTAAAGAGGTATTGATTTAATAAAAAGTGCTAAAAATATTTGTTTAATGAATGATTGACTGAAGGTTTATATGCAGTAATTATTATTTGGTTAAAAGCTGAAAAGAAGATTGGCAGGAAGAAGCCTTGGCATGACAGTGTGGTAGGGCCACAATTTCAAATGTATCTGAGGGTAGGAGCAGATCTGTCTGTGTCCACATGTGAGTGGTGGGAAGTGCCCCTCAGACACCACCTCCTGCAGGCCAGCTTGAGTCTATGGTTGCCACCCAAAGATGGGGCCCAGTGAGGTTAGATCTTGCCATTGTCAAGAGGAGAGATCACTGGTATCCCAGGTGAAGCGTATAATGGAGTGTTCTTCAAATTTACCTTCATGTAAAACACACTGGTTATCAAAGGGTAGTAATTTTCGTAAGGTTCTAATTTGTAGTGCAGATACTTGAGAATAACTGAGGCACAAGTTACAAAAACCAAGAGAGCTTATTTAAGCTAGAGTTGCAACTTGGGAGAGAAATTTCAGGCTGGCTGAAATGTGCTCTGGGGTCTTACATTATAGCAAACGAATTTTAAAGGTAGAAACCCCAAGTGGGGGGTGAATACCATCTGTTGTGTGTCTAGTCTGATGCAGGCAGGATAGCAAGCTGTCTTATAAAAAATGGAACTGGGTAATTTGAAGAATATGCCCACAGTCATTTTAGAAAGTGAAGAAAAGGCAAGAACGAGGAAACTCTTGGGAAAGGAAAGGAGCTGGGGTGAGATGGCCGTGGTGGCTACCTATGGCATTGGAATGCTCTGCTCTAGTGAAAAATAAAGCTCTCAGCACATCAACTACAGGGTGCAGCAAGTTGCACAGGGCCAAAGGTTTATTTGGAGGTAGTCCTGACTGAAGCCTGGTCTCCTGTATTTCAGGGTGCCTGAGTGCCTGATCTGCCTTGGCTGTTTGATTTTAATTTTTCCATAGAAGTTTGATAATATATTACTAAAATTCAAAAGTAGCCACACCAGTTGTTTAGAACCCATACCCATGAACAATTTTTTCTTTTTCTTGGTAGATGTATTTGATCATTGACCTTATTTAGAATTGTTGGTACTTGAAGAAATCAACAGGATTTTGTCCTGTAGTTGGTTCAATTATTATTTAAAAGTTCTCTATATTGTACCCCAATTTTGTCATGTCCCAGGTGGACAGATCCCACTTCCCCATCCTTGGGAGACCACAGGAAAGGTATAGCAGACAGAGGAAAAGAAACAGACTAAGGAGGGTAACAAAGGCACATGACCCTCCCAGACACCCACCCACCTCCCATCCTCCCATTTCATGAGAGATATTTGCAAATGGTTATGTGTTTACTGTCTAGATCTGATTTTCTGCAAGTGCTAAGGTAAGTCATTGTTTTGAACTTGAGGAAGAGAAGATTCACTGAGGGTGCCGAAGGAACTGAGCTTTTGTTTACCCTTCATCTCATTTGGAACAAATTTTGTCCCCTTTGTGCCCGAGGGGCTGAACTGTCGTTCACCACTGCCTCCTCTTGCAACCAGGTCTCTGAAACCTGTGGCTCTTATTCCAACCCTGTGTCTGGCCCACGGACCTGCTTATATGTTTCTGAGTCCAGTTTTCTTTTTTTTTCCATCTGCATTTTTCTGGTTTTTTTTTTAATAGTAAAGGTGAGTCCTGCAGAGCCTAAATTTAGAGTCGCCTTAGCTTCTGTATTTTCTATTGGCATGTACATGTGAATAGACATGTGTAAGCTCATTTCAAACTCTAAAAAGTTCTTCAGTGAAATACACTAGACTCATTATGGTGATAATCTTTGGGGAGTAGAGGAGAGACCCCAAATTGGGAGCGGTATTAAAAATCAATTGGTTCAATTATTAATTTTATCTTAACAGATTAAGTTTTAAGGAAGACTGTAAAAATATTCAGTCATGTGGAATTTACTTTAACATTAATGAAATAGAGCATGGAGCATAATGAGAAAAGAGAAAGCATTTCATAAATAACCTGCTGCTTTATTTATTTATTTATTTATTTTAAGCTTTTTAACTAGAAGCACAAATTTTATCCTTCTTAAATCTTTCTTGATACCCGGGGTTGAAACCAGGGGCGTTTAACCACTGAGCCACATCCCCAGCCCTTTTAAAGTTCTGTTTAGAGACAGGGTCTCACAGAATTGCTTAGGGCCTCGCTAAGTTGCTAAGGCTGGCTTTGAACTCATGATCCTCCTGCCTCAGCCTCTGGTGCCACTGGGATAACAGGTGTGTGCCATCACTCCTGCCCCACCTTAAATCTTAACCCATCTAATTTATGTGATACAGCTTTAATGAAGTTTTAATATATGTTAAGAATACACATTGCATTGTTGTACTTCTTGCTTTAATTAAAAGATGTTTAAATTTTAAGAATTGAAAAATCATTTAAAGTATGTGACTGAGTATTGCAAGGAGGCATTTCCTTTTCCATTGCTGAAGTGTACAGAAATAGAAGTACATTTCTGTGTTACCATTTTTCTTGAAGCAATCAGTTTACTAAGGAAATTCATTTCTCTGTGGTAGTTCATACTGATACATAGCATGATGCCTTGATGACTTAATTGGATTGTTAGGTAGGATTTAAATGGTTCACATACTATGCTGAGACAAAACCTTCTCTTTAAGAACAACTCAACATGATTCATATTCTGTGCTATATTTTAGGACAACAAGAAAGAATAGAGAAACAATATAATGGCAGATGGAACAAATGCTTTGGAAGCTGTTTGGGTACCTGTAAGTATTGTTGAACCACCTGGATACAAAAGCAAAAGAATGTTCATCATGATAGTTTTATATAGCATAGTTGCTGCGAAGAGCCTTTTTTCTGAAAATAATGACCCTGAACAGGCCCAGCTGTTTCTTTCTCTTGCATTAGTTTTTAAATATAAAAGTATAAAGGCTGGGGCATAATTTTATTTTCACATTATTGAAAAGCATTATTTGATCTCTCAAAAGGCTCTTTGGAATTCTAACTTAGTGGTATGATCATAAAACAGGTTTTCAAAATATGTTAATACCTGAAATATATATTGAGTCAGTACAAGTTATAATTCAGTCTATGGAACCAAAGTCTATATAAACTCAAGACTCTGAAGGGTTGTATGGATGTTTTTGAGTTTACTTTTTCAAGGAGATATCAATTATCCATAGGAGATAAAACTGGGTCTCAACCTTGGCAGTAAATTAAAAATACCTGGGAATCCCCAGTGGCCATAGCATACCTTAATTAATTTACATTTTCCAAGAAAGGGTGGAACTATGGAACCAGTTCAATATGTCCAGGTAATTTCAACTTGCAACCCAAATTCTGAGATAGAATGTACCATGATAAAAAAAAAAAGGTGTGCCTCAAATGATTTTCTTTTCCTTTTAAAATGTTATAGTGCGAAACTCAGACTCAGATTATATTGAAAGGGGAAAGATGATTTTAAAGAATTATTACACTTATTCTTTATTAATTTATCCATTCATCCATTTATTAATTTATTCAACAGAACTTGAATTCTAAAATGTCCCATATTAGGCTGAGCTTATCAACTTAAATTATGGACAATCTCATTTTGAAAATAAGACCGAAATTTGATTTTTTACTTGTGATAATTTAACCTGAAAAGATAAAGTGACATGATAATTTTTCAACTATCATTAAGAAGATGGAAACAATTTTGTCAATTAGAGACCTTGGATTATGACTCTTTTCTGTTTAAGCAGAAAACTTAAAGAGAACGAACTTAATGAAATTCACTTAAGGAGATTCCCAAGATTGATAAAATGCAGAAAACTTATCATAGGACTGTTATGTTAAGTGAAAATAGTCATCTCGATCCATAGAAAATTTCCTGTTAAGATTTTTCTTTTGGAGGACATGCAATGATATTCAGACTGTTAGCTGAAACCAAAATGTGACACCAAAATGACAATGAGAGCTATCGTTTATGCAAAATTGATCACAGAGCCTCTTCTAAGCACATTCAACATCCATGCAATCCTCATAAAAACCACATGAGGAGATATTAGCATTATCTCTATTTTAAAAATAGGGAAACTGAGTTAAAGAGAGGTCAAGGAAAATGTCCAAGGTCAATTAGCCAGGGTAACTGGGAGTGAACCTCAAGCCTGGGTGGAGAACTTCAAAACTAGGAGTTGAACCAAGGCAGTTGGGTCACAGGTCAATCTGTAGCCCTTTAACTCCAAGTGCTTCTGAGGAGCAGCAGCTATAGCCACATCCATCCCTGTGAGTTAGAAATACAGACTACTCTGCTCCTCCCAGACCTACTCAATATCTGCATTTTAGCAAGATTCCTGAGTGACTCATGTGTGTGCACTTAAGCAATTCTCAATTCTCTAAATCCCTATTTTCATATTGCCTCTCAGATAGGATTTAATCAATGAGTGCTTATAAATGTGCAAATATGATCAGTATATGTATATATTGTGGGTATGTGTTGGTCATAGTGAGGAGCTCAATCAATTAAGGAATAAGGTAACTTAAATTATTCTCTAAAACAACAGTTCTTTAATCTCTTTGAAGACAAAAATCACAATAATTTTAGAAGACAAAAATCATTCCCTACTCATTGACCCAACACATCAGAAGATGTGTTTTTTTTTTTTTTTAAATAAATGGCTTTAAGTGGTTCTTATGAAGAAGATGTTTGGAAACATTGCTTCAAGTTAAGCTTTACGATCAATAAATAATGAAGACACAAAATCACTACATCTGAAAAACTATATCTTCATCGAAAGTGCTATATTATCATGTCTAATGAAGTAAGGGTCTGTCAAAAGGAGGTTGGTTGGCCAGAGAGCATTTAAAAAGAGCTTCAGAGAGAAAAAGGATGGCAGAGCTCAAGGCCTGAGCAGCAGTGTTAAGGAAAAAGCTTTCCAGAGGACCAGGCAGGCTTTGCCTTTTGAAGGAACATCCTATGATGGAGGCAAAGTCTGATGACATTAAATATTGGAATCATATAATTAACTCAACTTGCCCTGAGTCTCTGCTCAGCAAGAAATCCTCTGATTAAAGCTTGATTTCCTAGGTAGTGTGCTCACAGGGAGAGAAAATTTGTTGGTGATAGGAGTATTCAGTTCAAGTTTTCATTGTAAATCGATAACCTGGCACTCAGATTTTATCCGTCAGCATTCTGAAAATTTAATATGAGTTCACCCATGGGAGATAAATCCCCTTGGTGCTGTTGAGATGCTTCTGAGGCTGCAGAGCTGAGGTCTGGTGAAGGATTATGACTGCTGCTCTGTGTGTTCAAGTGCACCTGCCGCAGCCTCTCTTTCCTTTGACACTTCTCATTTGCCTTTCTGATAACTTTGCCTTTGCACTGTCATCCAAGGCATTTATTACTGGTGAGGAAGGCAGGTGGGTGACAGAGGAGGAAGTTAGAGGGTTGGAAAAGTTCCAGAAAGAATGTACTGGAAAAGAACAAGGTAATATTCAGTTTATGCCAACAAGATAGGCCCATGTGGTGGGACAGTGTTTTAGCCAGCTTTTTCATTGCTATGACTAAAAGACTTGACAGGAGCAATTTTAGAGGAGGAATAGTTTATTTAGGGGCTTACAGTTTCAGAGGTCTCAGTTCATAGAAAGCTGGATCCGTTTTTCAGGGCTGGAGACGAGGCAGAACATCATGGCGGAAGAGTGGCGGCAGAGGGAAGTGATTCACATGATGATCAGGAAGCTGACAGAGAGATCTGCACTTTCTGGATACAAATATATACCCCATAGCCATGTCCCCAATGCCCCACCTCCTCCAGCCAACCCCCCCCCCCACCAGCTTCGGTTACCACTCAGTTAACCCCAGGTGATTAATTTGCTGATTGGGTTAAGGCTCTCACAACCCAGTCTTTTCTAAATTTTGCATTGTCTCACACATGAACTTTTGGAGGATATCTCACATCCAAACCATAAAAGACAGTAACTGAAGGCTAGGGTATTATTTTAAGAATGGATCTGCAAAATTTCTTTGACTTTACTCTCTCTACCCTGTTAGTAAATTAAAGATCTAGCTTAGAAAACTAGAGAATAATTTTTAAGATCACAGAGTTCTCTTAAAACATAATGAAAATGCACTTTCCATCTTAAAGTTTGCTATTGTTTGTAGAAGGGGGCTAACATGTAGAGGAACTTACCTGCTTTCTATCCTGAGAATTGAAAGACAGAAGGGAGAGAGAGAAGGTAAGAGGAGAGAGCAGTGAACACAGTATGAATTTTCTACTTGTGGGGCTTTGACCAAGAAGTATTGTATCTGTGTTTGTTGAATATCTGTTAAATGAGCCTAATGTGGGAGGTGAGTTGCTCCAGACACTCTAGGACTCATCACATTTCAATAAATGAAACTGCACAACATGGTAAAAGAGGTGTTAGGTTTCAGCGTAGCCACTAGTTGAGGGTAGCATGGTCACTGACTCAAGAGCAGTGATCTATCACAGTATCAACTCTGACACAACTAGGTGACCTCTAAGCTGGGGAGAGTCACTGTACCCATGGGAGAAGTGGAAGATGTAACAAACTTCCAACAGCGATAAGTCAGGAAGCACAATTAGACACTAATCCAAGAAAGAGACCAAGCCACAAATTATGTCAGCCACCAAGGAAGACAAGACCCAGAGAGCAGGGGACATGCCCATCTCAGAGACCATCAGAGGCAGAGGCATCATACTTGGGAAACCTGACCCCCTTCTGCCCCCATTAGAAGAGGTAAGACCCCTTGTGTGAAATACCTGGTAGCTCCTCTCCAGCTGCCACATATCTTTCTGTTTCTCTTTCTGCTACTTCCTTGAAGAAGTGAGCTGCACACTTCATTTCCATATTCTGTCTTCCTATATTTTTATTAAATATATTCTTGAGCCTTTCTTCCTGTCATTGCACAGAAACCTCTCTTGTCAAGGTCACTCATGAATATATCAAACCAGTGGTCAATTTTCAGTCTTTATTTTAATCCAACAAGCAGCTGCTTAGACAAGGTCAGCCACTCCCAGCCTTTTAGGAACAATTTCCTTTCTTGGGTTATACATTATACATTATTTCTGGATATTCCTTTCAGTCTCAAAAATAGTCCTCCTGGGCAACCTCTTTAGATTTTTTTTTCTCTGCTTTAGCCACATATGTCTCCCTGAATAATTTTATCCAGACTTGTGGCCTTGATTTCTATCTGTATGCCAATTTCTTCCATATTTTTTTCATCAGTAGAGACTTTTTCCAAAACTCCAGACATATAGATCTAGGGTCTCTCAAACGTAATGCACTTTAAACTCAGCCTTGACTTCCTTTACAAAAACTGTCTTTGCCTCTCTAGTTTCCCCATTCCCCAATAAATGACAGTTCCATTTGTCCAGTTGCTTGGATTCATTCTTTACTACCTTTTCCTTGTGTACTCATCATTAATTTGACACAAGTCCTATCAGCTTTCCCTTCAAAATATACCCAGGATCTGACCACTTCTTATCATTTTCACAACTGCCAGCTTCTTCTGCTGCACTAGTTTCCTAGATGATCCTTTCTTCTGCAGGTCCCCACTGTCTGTCCTCCATAGCTGCCAGAGCAGCCCTTTAGGTGTGGCTGAATTCTATGATTAAAATACGATCAGAAGAATTTAGCTTATCACTTTGCTTGTTAGTTCTGATTCTTTTTCCTTGACTTCATCTGTATGCAAGTTCTTTCATGTTATGGAGAGGTCAAATGGGAGCCATAGGCTCATCCCTACCTGGTATAACAATCCCTGAAATTTATCTGTTCTAAAATTTAAATACCGATTCAGGAATGATGGAATAATTGTGCTGGAGTTTTTAAGCTAATAAAAATGGTTAAGAGAAATAAGGAACTCTGGCCACCCTGGGTCAGATGCCTAACCCAGTTGCTGGAATGGGGAGAGGTCACCATAATTGACAGTATCATTGAGAAAATCTGGAACATAAACAAGGGAACCAAAGAAATCAGAGAAAAGAGGCTAGATAAGAATGTAGGGCTGATAAAAGTATAGGTCACTACCATAATTTAATACCTTAGATTTATTGCTTTAAGTCAGTTATTTAAGCCCATTTTTTCCATCTAGGGGAAATAATGCTTGACAATGTTAATTCGAAGTTCAAATGATTTTATATATATAAAGATTCTTTGTAAAAAAGTGAAATTATATACTTTATTATGTACATGTTAGATATTAAGTCTAGCTTAGTCCATCTGACTGATAAATATGGACATATACCTTTATAACAATAGTGGAAGTGTGGACAAAAGTCAATCAAAGAGACTTTCCCCACTTCTACTTAACATAGTATTGGAAGTTCTAGACAGAGCAATTAGGCAAGAAAAATAAATAAAAGTGATGAAAATTGGACATGAAGTAAAATAATCTCTTTTAAAAGATGATATAGGTAGAGAACCCCGAAACTTCCACCAAAGAAAACCCAAAACAAACAAACAAGCCTACCAAAACTAATAAATGAATTTAATAAAAGTAACTGGACATGGAGTCAACATGCAAAAATCAGTTGCATTTCTGTACATTAAACAATAAACAATCTGAAAAGCAAATTAAGAAAAACTTAATTAAAATAGCATCTGCTATGGTCTGAATGTTTTTATGTCCCCAAAATTCACACGTTGAAACTGAATCCCCATTGTGGTGCAGAGAAGTGGGCATCTGGGAAGTGATTAAGTCATAAGAACAAAGCCCTCATGAAGGGACTAGTAAAAGGGACTCGTAAAAGAGGACAAGAGAACTTTTATTTCCCTTCTACAGGTCGTCTTGTTCTTTCCAGAAATACGTACTAGAGATAACTGCAGAAGTTAAGGGAGCAGTAATCAGGCTGAACAGGGTTAGTGGTTCCCTCTCCAAGTCAATATAGACAAAAATACAGCTCACCACTAAGTTATTTATTGTATCTAAATTAATATATTTAGGGTTTTTTTGTGTGTGGTATATGTCAGAATATGGTATATAGAGTCAAATTTACTTTTGGCAATATAATTTTAGGCAAGATAATTACCTTTTCTTAAACATCAGTGTTCTAGTCAATAAGTTGAAATTGTTGTAAGAATTAAATAAGAATACAATAAATGTGGTACATTCAACCCAATATTTCACAGTGATATAACATCAGTAAATGGTAGCTGCTGTTATTTTAACTGTCTTACCTTGCTTTTTCTACTTGTGTAATGGGAGTGATTAAGCAGCACTCTATCTTGATGAAAGTACTTGATTTCAAATAGTGTCTTTAGTTTCAATATCCTTGGGTAAACACAATCATAGGCAATACTGTTAATAAAATGATAGTATGTCCAGTGCTTGGCATTTTTTATGGATGCACATTTTAATTTAAAATGTCAGTTATCTGCACAATTCCCCCAGCAATTAGCTTTGAAGTTTAATAGTCTTCTAAAGCTAAAGCAAACATGACTGCAAAAAAAATTATAAAAATATTTCTAAATTGAAACAGACCTGTTTGGTCCTTTAAAGATTTACTGAGCAACAACAATGTATTGATATTGTACTGGATATATGAGATGCAAAAATTAAGAAAAGCCAATCACTACCCTTAAGGAACTTCATGTATAGTGGGAAAAGAGAGACATGTACACAGATGATTTATGGAAACGCTTCTACAGAGGCATACACAAAAATGCAGAGAATAGAACAATTAATTCTGCATGAGACTCTCTGGGAAAGTTTCCTTAAAGAAATGACATATCAGAAGGGTGATGAAGAGGAGATTCTAAATATAAGCTGAGAGCAGAGGGAGACGTCTTCCAGGAGGAAAGAGTAGTTTGAGAAAAGTCACATGGAACTTGGAAAGGATCTGACATAAATAGGAATAGGAAATTCATGTAGTTAGAGCAGAGAAGACACCAGAAAGAGAGGTGGAAGAGATGGGAACAGATTCTGAAATACTCTGAGGATCAGTTAAGGAGTCTGCACTCCATCTTTCAGATTATGGAAAACCAGTCTGGATTTAGAAGTAAGGAGAGATAGGATTAGCCGTGTAATAAATGATGCCAAATGAAATATTGTTTTTTTGCCACTGCCTTGTGTTGAGAACCTTTGGTTAATGAAGCAAGCAGAACTCCAGGGTGAGGTGGGGGTAAGAGGCTACAAGCCCACTCTATCTCCCCCATCTTCATGTAGGTTAGCATTTGCTGAGTGGATCAGCAAAGCAGAGAGCGTATTTGCAGAAGGTCATTTTGTGTATCATTTTTCCATTATTCTGATTTTATACCCAATATTTTAATATTATAAAAATCAGGTGTTATAGATGAAGTAAAAATTGCCACGTTCCTCAGAGGTAATTCAAATAATGCACATAAAGAAAGGAGATTCTGTATATGTTATCTAGAGTGGAGGCAGTCCTCTGAGAACTGGGAAATCTCAAAATACTCTGTTACAGAGAAGCCCAAAGGGATGTGGATTTGAAGAGAGTTTTTCATGTGTGTTCCTCACTTACATGTAAAAAGGGGACCATGAAATTCTCATATAATACATCCTAACAGATAACAAGACGAAGTAAATGTGCAGAAATGTACAAAAGCAAAGCATTAGAATTCTAATTCCAAAGAGGAGATCAAAATCCTCCCATCCCAGTGGGTTCACCATAATGTCTCTAACATGGAATCAACCTTCATCTTCCCTTTCTCTTTTCTTTGAATAAGCTACCCCATGGGAAACTGCATTGAATTTCAGAAATTTAAACAAAATAAGGAGGTTTGGTTTCCATATCAACTATGCCAGTTTCTCTTTTGTTTCTCATTTGTTTATTTATTTAACCAACAAGGATTCATTGGGTGCCACAACTATTTATTGTGTGTGCAAATACTAATGAGAGGGTCAGGAAGATCAAAATAGAGCTCAGTCCTTGACAAATTTCAAGTCTAGTAAGGGAAAGAAATACGACACAGTCAAATAAATGTGCAGTTGGAGTAGTCCAGAGCCAGTTGCAGCTGTCCTGTTCACAGGGAGGCAGATAAGATTATCTGGAAGCTTCCATCCATGTCCTGGGATGGCCAGAAGCCCTGCTCAACATGGGTCTCAGGGGCTCCCTACTCAAGGTCCCCTTCGTCTTTGGGCTTCTCATTCTGAGATGAAGCAGCCCTGCTCTGCTCCTCAAAGGAAGAAGGTGTGATCACATCTTCCTGTTTCCACAGGACACGCATTCATGCAAAGCCTTTGCAAACGTGACTAACTTTGATGAAGATTTGATGGTAATAAGGACTGTCCACAGTAAGGATGCACAGTGAATAAATGTGAAAAAGGCATTTGGATATTCATAGTTTCAAAAGTCCTTCCAACCCCATCCTTCCTTCTCTTGCCAATTTTTCTCTCTTCAGTACTCAACTGTCCATCATCTTACTGGTTCCTCTTTCCTCAAAGCCTTCTCTCTCCTTTTCCTTCCCACCATTGGCTCAGAAGCAGTCCAGCAACCAACCAACCAGAACAAAGACAAATTTCAGTAAGCAGATTCCTTTTCATTTTGGATGGAGCTTGGCCATATTTTTTTGTCTTTTTGGCCCCTGAACACATCCAGGTTCTCAAAGCTACACTTTTACTCCAAAAGGTTTATCTATACACTATACTCACCAAACGCATTTGTATCCCAAGAGAAACCTTGTTGCCATCTGTTAAGATATGTATTCTTAGTCTGCACGTAGGACAAATTACTATGCATGATTTGACAAAAAACTAGGAGGTACAAAAATTTGGTATTAGAACAGGGGGGTCAGATTTAAACCAAGAAAGCAGGGACGTAAAACTTCTCTGAGAAAGTGTCACATTTCTGAAGACTGTTAGCTGGGCACCAAGGGTTGGGGAAGAGCATTCCCCATGAGGGAACAGCATGTGTGAAGGTCTGAGATGCAAAGGAGTTTGAAGCATTGGGAAAATTGAAGGAGTCAACATGGCAAGATCCTAAAGAACAGGGGAGATGGTTGGAATTGAGGCTGGAGAGGACAGCAGGGACAGAGCCTAGGGGGAATTGTGGGCCACATGACTTCTGTTGTTAGTTTCTTTGCTCTTCTCTAACAAATGAAATGACATCATGAATGGTTGTTTTTTCCTAAACTTGGAGTTTATTGGTTTTTGAAACAGAAACAATTGTGCCAAAAAAGGAAAACTTGTACATACATACATAAGTGTGCATAGACATAGACACACACACACACACAAAATTCATAAAGCACCTTCCTTGAGGGTTTTGGAACTCAGCATTATTAAGAACTCTGTCCAAAGCCATACACACACAATTCTGGGTCAGCAGGGAAATTAGCTGAAAATTATGTTCATATTCATTTTTCCTCCACAGAAACATTTCCTGAGGAGAAGAAACATGGGATATGAGGGTTTCTGTAAGAGTTTTAGAAATGTCGCCTGCCAGCAGCACATGAACTCTTAATCAGTTTTCAGAGTTTGTATTTGCTCATCTGATGAACCTACTTCCCACCTGAAGATCAATTAGTGTCTGGCTCCACCTGTGCCTTGAGATTGGCAAGACAGGACAGGAAGGAACTGAGTTCTGCTCACCACCAGGGTAAACTGCCCCCTCTGTAGTATTCTTGTAGAAAGGCATTTCTTTGGGTTCAGTATGTCCCCAGTGGTACTACATCACACACACAGACACACAGACACACACACACACACACACACCCCACCTTGTAGATATTGTGCCTACCGCTTACTGCCAGTGTTAGTCTGGCCCTTAGCACTTGACACATCACAATGGAGTCATATCCGTGATGATGTGCATTGTTATTTTCTAGAAATAAATTATTTTGTTCGTTCAGCCAACCCAACCTACCCCAATCCACCTTACTCTTCTTCTCCTTCACTCTTACTTTTCAACTACTACTATACATGCCTTTTAAGGTCTCTTTTTTATTGAAAGTAATAAATTAAGACATTCATCAACAGGTGGTCTCACCTTGCATAAGAACACATACATTAGGCTCACAGTGTTGAGTATACAGAATTCCCTTCCAGTACCAATAACATTCGCTAACCTCAGGAAAAAAACTTTTCATTTATAATTTGTAAGTCGTACACAATGGCAACTGCTATACAGTATAACACTTTAAAATGAAGAGATTTTGAGGAAGTGATGTCTTCTTCAAAATGCATCCATTGGCCATTTCCTGAAATAGAATGTGTTGCAGATGCTAAGACTCTATCCGGTCATCCTGTGAGTCTAAACTTATGGTGGAACCTTGGCTACTGGTATCAGCATTTTCATAGGACTTTTGGTCTTTGGCAAAGTTGATGAAAACCTGTTATTATTTTAAAGGAAAATAAGACCATTAGTGCTGGTAAATCAAAGGAAAAAAATAAGGCTGATTTCTCTCTCTCTCTCTCTCTCTCTCTCTCTCTTTCTCTCTCTCTCTCTCTCCCTCCTTCCCCACACCCCCCAACACACAATGGAAAAGTAAGAAAGAAAGCTAGATTTTGTAGGAACATGCCCATAGGTATATACATATTCTCACTGGGCATCATTTTATATAATCAACTTTAACTGGAGTTTGAAAATAACACCTACATCTCTGACTGTATTTTTGATTGTGATTACATCTACAATCATATCTAAATCTAAAGTTATAACTGAATATCTATAGTCACATATCTGTACCTATATGATTTGTATCAATATCTCTATCAAGTATAAACAGGGAGCCCAGTTTAAAAGTCCTAGCAAATGTTTATATAGAAATGTTGGGAGAAATTTTACTAGTTTCAAGAGATAATACACTAAAATAGTATTTGTATAGAAAGCCCACATGTTGTGTAGTTAGCCAATTATTCAACAGGCAGCCTTCCACAGTTTTTGAGGTTCTTAAATCTATTAGTCATAGATTCATCCAAAAACTATTTATCAAGCATCTAGTTTTTGTTAGGCATGATGCTGGTAGTTGGTCACAAGACAAAGACTAAATCTTTGTGTTAGCAAAGCCATAATTATCTCAAGTCCCTATTAAGATGCTTAAAGCCCCATTTAAAAAGTTATTCATAAAATATAGCGTGATACACTAACAGAGGCCTGTCAGGATTTATTTTCAGATCCTTTCCAATGACAGACACAGTCAAACATTCTATATGTCACATTGGCTGGGCTGCACTAAGTTAAGACAGTGCAGAGGTGATGACAAACGACCGACTCAGCCTCTAGCTGTTGAATGTAAATGTAATTAAGACAGATAAAGCGAAAGAACAGGATTTTGCAGTGGCGGCTTTCACTGTGTGGATGTAGTAGACCTAAAGGTCTGTAAATTCTCTCCATCTTCTCCCATGTCACCTTAGTCCAGGAAACCAATGAAATGTTCTTTATGAAACCTACCAGGAGAGACTAAGGACAGCACTGACAGCTATTCATCTTGGAGGTAAAAGGAGACTTTTGTTGCTTTACATGTACATGTGCATTTATGGATATAGAATAGAAAAAAAATCTTCATTTCTCCTTTAAAAAATAGTTAATGCCTTTCACGTCTTTTTCTTTTTTTAATAACCCCAAATGCACTTAGAAATAAATTAGGCTCTTTGCTAAGTTTTTCAGGTGCAAGATTAGATGTTGCTTCAATTAAAAATAAATTGAATGTCATTAAAAAGAAATAACCAGGATGCATAATAAGTAATATGTGACACTGTACACATGGATCGTAGCATACATCTTACCTCTTCCAGAGTGGTCTGGCTCACTAGGAAATTCGTGATATTTAAAGCAGCCTTGTTGGTCTCCAGCAGATCAAAAATGTTTGCCACACCACCTGCTGTGACTGGCACATGATACTCTAGCATGCTAAGATGCTGATCCTGTGGGAATCCAAAAAAATGATTTTGCAATGTTAGGTAATATTGACTTGATTGCATATAACTTTATTGAGAGCTAAGAAAAATATTGAAATTCATTCCACTGAAAATGATGCTACTGTGTAAATAAGGGGTGTTTTCAAACTAACAACTTGTAAAGATGAGATGAAAAATTTTATGAACGTCAAAGAGAAAACAAAATTAAAAAGTTAATGAAAATTCCAAACCATTCTGCATTCATAGTCACTTATAAAGTCATAATCTTGCCTGAAAAAAAATCATGAAATGGTATCTCACATGTCAGCTTATGCTCAGCTCACATAATCTTTCTCTGAGATCAATTTTAGAAATTGTATTTTTATGTTGCAGTTGTTCTGAAAGGCCAGGAATTAGCCGCTGAGTTTACACTGGCTAACTACATTGCATTTCAAAAGCAGTGTCTAGGAGAGACTCATTCAAATGACGTCACATCTTTTCTCAATTCTCCTCAAAATTCTTTTCAGTTTTTAAAATTTTAGTCAATACTTATCACTAGTACTCTATTATTCTTACTACCCTGGAGAATCAATAAAACCACTGTTCTGAATATTTAATCAGTTACTATATCTTTTATTTTTCTCTAAGATATTGTTCAAATTGAACCTTGCCTTTCTATTTGCACCATGGACATTACTAACTTGACACTTATCACTCCACATCTGAGTGATCTGCTGGAGCCTCTTCAGAAGCCTAAAAAGGAGGGTTAGGGTTTCTCTCAGCAGAGACTGATTTATTCTGGCATAGAGCAGCTGTGGCAATCTCTCTAAACACCAGTTTGATTGGGATGCTTTCTTATTCCAGAACCTATCCCTGTGTTTTTTTTTTTTTTTTGAACTAGGGATTGAACCCAGGGGCACTCCACCACTGAGCCACATCCCCAGCACTATTTTGTATTTTATTTAGAGACAGGGTCTCACTGAGTTGCTTAGCGCCTTGCCCTTGCTGAGGCTGGCTTTGAACTCGCGATCCTCCTGCCTCAGCCTCCCGAGTTGCTGGGATTACAGGTGTGCACCACCACATCCGGCTCTACCCCTGTGTTTTTTATGGATCAGGTCAGGGTGGTGTATTTCAGCCTGTTCTTCCAAACCTCCACCTTTTCCTCACCCCTTTGCTCAATGCCTGGCCTCCCCCATGGACTCTTTTAGTCTTATGCCTATCACTGTGATCTGGCCACCTTCCCTATTTCTACCTTCAATTGTTGGTCTGGCTATTTCCCTTCTAGAGATCTAGAAAGTACTGTGGACTTGTAAAGCATGATCTGCTCAGGGAGAAATCAAACTTTTATCATCACTTCATTTGCCTTGTACAGCCCTGGTCTCATGAGGAGCAGACCAGGGAAAATGCAATTTTATCACTTGGTAAATAAAGATTTCAGCTCAGAAATTCACCAAAGGAAAAAGTGTATGACCAACCCGATTTGTGCATAGAAGGTATCCTTTAACTTTAAAATTCGAATTAAATTTAAATGATAGAAAATGGGTCTTGATAAGAATCATGAAAGCTATTATTTCCTAGAGAAGTTAGCCAAAGCCTGTGGGGGTGGAGGCAAAAGTAATTTGTAAAGATACAAGAATTAATTTAAAAATGCATTGTTTTGTTCTCTAAAATCAGTTCACATTAATATTGTGCTTTATAGAATATGAAGTATATTTATGGACAGTGTATTATTTAATTCTCACATCAATTTTGTGAAGTAGATGTTTATTTTTATTTACATATGAGAAAAATGAGGTTCAGAGACTAAATGTCTTCCTGGGTATCACCCAGCATGCCTGGGCTCAGCCCCTGGCTTTGTGACTTCTTTTCATTATTCCAGATCCAATTTCCTTTTAACAATTATTTGCCATTTCAACAACATCTATGAATTGCTGTTCCATCAAGAAGGAAGTACACTAAATTTAAGAACATGCTGCATGAGATTTGTATGCTATACCCTTATGTGTCCATCATGTGGCTATGCAATGCATATGTCAGTTCAAATCCATGCTAATTACTCTGGGACTTGAGGATTATACAAATCTTTGTGGGTTTATTTTTCAAATGAGAGGAACAAAGGAAATAACCTCCTCCAGTTATAACATTCTGGAACTCATGAACCTTTTTCTTTTTTTTCCTAAGAAGTGCTCTTGGTCATGTAATACCTACTATCCCTCAGTTTCCTAACATATATAACCAGTAAACTGGTAATGCATACAACTTGAAAACAAATATTGTCTGGCCACAAAATCTTTGTGAGGAAGAAATAAATACCTGTACATGAAAGGACTATGTTAACTTTAGCTACAAAAATAACTTGAATTGCTATTTGTTCATATTAAGTGTGCTTCATATCTTATGTGACTTGAACTAACGTGGTGGACATTCACTGTGATGTGGGACTCTGACGCTCAAAGTTGCACAAGCTCCGCAAGCAGGCAGCACTTACTTTTAAGTACGTTTTTGGAAAGTGGAGCTGCATGAACCTCGTGAGTGTCTCCATGCTCACTTTGTTATTCTTTAAGTGAACCTTGACAGTAAATCCACGTCCAAACCTAGAAAGAAAAAGTGCAAAAAATAGTATGAGTTACATTTTGCCAAAATAGCTCCCCTGGAATTCTCGATAATGAAATAGGACCCGAGCCGACCATTTTCTTATATAAAGACTATCATTTTGCCATAAAAGTTCAGGGCATGTTGCAAACTTGAAATAAGTTCACTGCCATGATTTTTTATTTATTTCTACCTCTATACTAAGTCAGATTCCTGGGGCAAAAGCAACACTGGAAGAAAAGCATAAAATCTTGACTTTCTTTGACATCAATAAATTGGCAAAGGATGGCAATTTCTGGAGTTAAATACCTTCTAATTTAAAGTAAGCAAAGCCTTGAGGGTGGGGCATTGGAGACTTGGTATCAACAATGAAGATCAAAATCATTAGAGGTTAAAAAATAAATACTAAATAAATATGCTAGAGTTCCAAGAATAGAGTTTTAAAACAAGTTAAAACAACCTCCCTAAGAGCAACAAAAGGCCTGTCATCTTTTTGTCCTTATCTTGGATAATACTATTTTATAAGAAAGTCAAGTTTTTGTGTAGGAATGTATAAAGCATTATCCTGAAGTTTGGAGATTAACATGGATATATATAAATGCATACACATCCTGGTGAATATAAACTATTAATTTGAATTTGATGATAATATGATATTTATGCACATTTACCCAACGTACTCTTTTTTAAAAATTTTTTTAGTTGTAGATGGACACCACAGCTTTGTTTTATTTATTTATTTTTAAGTGGTGTGAGGATCAAACCTAGTGCCTCACACATGCCAGGCAAGTGCTCTACCACTGAGCTACAACCACAATGTATTCTTTTTTTAAAAAATATTTTTAGTTGTAGATGGACACAATATTTTTATTTTATTTATTTATTTTTTATGTAGTGCTGAGAATTGAACCCAGTGCCTCTTGCACATGCTAGGTAAGCACTCTACCACTGAGCCACAACCCCAGCCCCACTATGTATTCTTGATTAAAAGATTTTCAGTGTGGTAAAAGTGTTACATAGCTTACTGAAAGCCTGGGCAAATGGCAAATGAACATGCCAGATAAAATCTATGCCATTATATACTTGTCAAGGTCTAACTTATTACTCAGTAAACTCATAAAATTTATTCCTGAGAGTATTTCGATTGTAGATTATTTATTATTATCATTATTATTATTATTATTATTATTAGCTTTAGGACCTCTAACATTGGAGTTATTAACAAAAAATATAATGAACCCTCAATAAAATAATTTAAATTTAAGGCAAGTCAATGATTAATACTCACAATGATTAGCTTTTCCATACCTGTTTTACTATCTACAGAACAGGTTGCTGAGATAATCCTTGAAACTAACTGCAGCACCCATTAGATTGACAGCCCTATTGTTTTACACAATGTGTTAAACAACATATTTGTTCTCTACCTGCTTTTTATGTGCTGCAAAGATCCTATGCATTGGAACCTCCCATTCACCATAATGGCCAGCCTGGTGCAGAGGGCTTCACATTCTTCCATGCTGAAAGACAGCAGAATCACATCAGGATTCAGAGCATAGAAAACTGGGTTGAAGTTCATAAGCACAAGTTTAATCATTTCATTATAGCACCTTAGAAATATCTCCTGGAGGAGAACCAAAAAAAAAATAAAACACCAGAATCTCTTAAAATATAAATGGGATGTCTTCAGGTGGGGTTTATTAGTGTTTCTTCTAAAACTCAAGGCCATCTCTTTCACCTGGAATGCCCCCTCTATCAAATTCAATATTTCTTTCGAATTCTTTTAGGCTCTGACTCAGGATGTACATTTCCTAAGAAAGGTTTCCAAAATAACCCTGAGCTTTTTCATTATGCCTCATACTCTGGTTGGCTTTTATGTTTTGGATTTATAACTAGTTAACCTGTACTCAATTACATGCTCTCTCATTTCATGGACAATGAGAACTGGAGGCAATCTTACGTATCACCCTGTCTACTTCATGCAAATGTTCATGGAAATGAAATGATCAGCTCCAGGGTGTTGGGGACAAAGCTAGGATATAAATAAATCTTTGGGTAATAAACAAACTTAATGCTTTTTCCACTGTAGGATCATTATAATGCAAGGTGAACTTAATCCAAATTATAACACAAGGCCAACCTCATAAGAAAACCACAGACAAAATGCTTTAGTACCTCTACTACTTAGCTGATGCAGGGGGACAACTTCATGGGAGAGGAGACAAAAGACATGGTTCTGGAGAAACTGGTAGGATTAGAACATGGAGATATTTTGTGAAGAGACTATTTCAAGTAGAAAGCACAGCTGAAGAAAGGAGATAGGAAGGGGCAGTGTGAGCATGCCGAACCATGAATTGTTCAGATGGACTGATGGTAGAGCGTCACAGGAAAAAGAGGCTGGAGACTTAGATGAGGCCAGGTAATAGAAGTCCTTGCACACTAAGTCTAAGGCTCCTGAACTTTATTTGACAGGGAATAGGGAGCCATCATTGAGTTAAGAGGGCTATAGGTTCATGAAAAAATTGTTTTCAAAAACACTGCTTAGACCTTACATTCTGCCCCACCCCAATATTCTCACCATGAAATCTGCTTGACTTGCCCATAATCTACGAACATAAAACACTTCCATACAATTGTGAGGTTGATCATCTAAAGAATGATCCATGGTAACTTTTTCCAGCTATCATTCTGAAATGGTGCCATTTGACTTTAAAGGTCCTACCCTGATTTACCTGTGAGATGTGAGGATGACGGAACATTTGTTCTGTACCTCTTCTGAAATGATCTTCCAGAGGTGCCGTTTCGACTTAGGATCCATCCCCGAGCTCGGCTCATCCTTAATAGGGAGTTACAAGAAAAATTTATCAAATTAATTAAGTTTTGATGAGGCTCTTTACATGAATCACTGCATCTCAATTCCCTTGAACAGAAATCTGTTTTCAAAGTCCTGTGACTAAACTTGTTTTATACTTAATAGGTCTTTTTCTGCTGCTGTCAAAAAGCTCAAAATTAACTATTTAAAATTGTCAATCTGTTTTAAAAAGTGTCTCAGTGAAGTTGACACCCTGTGGCTTTACATCCATCTCTTGTGTTTCTTTGGAAAAAAAATTCTTCTTCAGTTACTGACAAGGCAGGATTTTTACATTTAATTTTACATTGTCACATATATATTGGAAGCTACATCAACAAGATTGGTGTCTTGCTCATGAAAGCAGAATTGTGACTGCGAGTGATAACGTGCTATGCGAAGCAGAAAAGAACACAATTTGACATTTCGGTTAATATGTTTGAGGTGTATTTTTAGTTTTATGTCATTAATTGAAATTTAACACTCCTTAGAAAATAAATATAAGATTTGCCGAAGTTGCCAAGTCGAAATAGACATTATTTTTCAAAGTAAATGATGCTTTCAAAAGTGTTCAGACACCAAATTCAAAATATAACAACAGATACTCTAAATAAGCAATAAAAGATCCTGACAGATGATTAAAGAAACAAAATATAGGTCAAGAGTAGGTGAAATTTTAAAAATGTATCTGAAATGGAAAATACACACACAGGATAATCAGAGGCTTATTTTTACAGTAATAAGTTAAATTCAAGGAGAGGAGTGAGTGATAATTTGGGAAAGCAGTAAAAGACTGCCACTGTTTCTATTATTGAAGGAAATAGCATACATAGTAAACAAATGTAGAAGGAAAAAAAGCAGGGTCTTTCGCTCAGAGCTTGTATTTCATTTGGCTCATTACTATACAGCATTTAAGTACTGCTTTTAATATTTTAAAATGCTTTACATGTATTATCTCACAGGGGTGCCTAAGGATTGTTGTGTTCAATTTAAGGGGCACTTATACAATAGAATTCTATTATAAGCATCGATTGGCAGGGATACCATGCATTAGAAGCTGCCTGTATTACAGAAAGATGGGCTGTGCATCATTCTATCTGGGCAATTTCAATGATTTGATCCACTGTATGACTTAATCTCTGGAATAATGTGGTGATTTATAACTGGATTTTTATTGCATAAGTTAATGCTTTTTCAGAGTTTGGAGGTCACTGAATGAAGAGCATCTTCCAAAATAAGGGCAAGTTTGTTTCTCTGAAATAAATATTCTTTTGCAATGTTGGGCCTGGGGAACAGAACACTGTATCTTCCTATGTGCAATTTATATTTCCAGGTGATCAATTTAATTTTCCAACTCTTAATGAAAATACGAATGTGGAATAGATTTCTTGCTATCCCTCTCCCCAATTCAGATAAAATGGCATGGTATATTATCCATCCTGTTTCCAGTTAGGTAACTCATATTTTAAGCTTCCAAGAAATAAAATCATAGCACATCACTTTGTCCTAAAATGTGCCTTTCCTGAGAAATTGGAAAATCCTAGTTTATCTGATCTGTTTCTTATAAAGAGATATGATTTAATCAACAAATGCGAATTAAATTTTTGCCACGTTCCATAACTTCACATAGCTATTTGAATACCCTGAATTTGTTTCAGTTAATTCTCATTCCCATGCTAAGTGTTTTCACTGACAGCTATATTGCTTCAGAAGACAAAATTTGTTTTTTGAGGACCTATTGTTGGTAACAAGTTACATGCTGATATAAATTCCTTTAATTAGATGGTGTCTTTTGCATAGTAACTGGCACATAGTGAGACCACACTAAAAATTGACTCTGATAAAGATGATGAAATGGCTAGCAGGCACAAGTGGATATGCTATTTAAATGACTAAGTAGCCTTTTTCCTAATGATTCTCTTACCAGCAGTAGAATGGAAGGTTTTCCTATCAAGGCCAGTGCAGTGGATAATTTTCTTTTTGTACCATAACTGCACATGGAGGTAGCTCTGTCCTTGTAGGGCATCAAGTGAAGTCTCCTAAGGAGTTTATGAACAGTCTGTGGATAATAAAAGAAGAATTAGCTTGACCTTTCTCTGAACAAACCCTTAAATCGCCAAATAGAAGAAAATCGGCTTGTGGAAAGAAAATTTTATCCTGGACAATATAGTTGTAGGAAAAAAAGAAAACATTTAAATTCAACATAGATTTTTATTTTCATTTTCAAAGAACCACTTCAAAATTCATCATTTATTTTAAGAAAGAAAAAGCAATTCATCAGAGACTCATTTTCAAATGGGATTCTTTTTCCAAATGTGTGCATGTGTGTATGTGTTTACAGCTGCGGATTGTCCTTTATATTAACATACCCTATATTACCACAGGATTCTCCTACAAAGTTTAAAAAGCTTAAAAGAACTAAAAGAGAATTCAAAGGCAGGTTTCTCATTGATTGTCATCACTGCTTCATCTTTTTTCTTACTGAGAGGTGATTTGTCACAAAGGCTTTGAGTCTATTTAAAACTGACCTACTATCAAAACTTTAGTGCATTAGGAATCATGGGTTCTCGTGGTTATTTCTGTAGTTAAATAGCCCTGGCAAATAATGAAACTCTAGTTGGACTTTATACAGCAGGTCTCCAGGGTTGCAAAACAGAGGAAGCTGCCCTAAGGGTCAGCCATCCCATTACAAAGGCAAATAGCTGAAGTGAGATAGAGTCACAGATTAAAAGTCAAAATGGGGGACTGGGGACATAGGTCAGTGGTAGGGTGTGTGCTTAGCATGCATAAGGCCCTGGGTTCAACCCCCAGCATCAAAATATAAATAAATAAAAATGGAAGCTGTTCTGTTTCAGTCAGGAATTCTGCAGTTAATTCTGGGTACCAAGGCTTATTTGAACACCAAAGGAAGTACAGGCATCAGCAACCAATGCCCGACTCACAGCCTAATGCAAGCATGATCCTCTGTTTGACAGTTCTTAAGAGGGTAACTGAACAAACATGGGCCGAGGAGTTTCTAAAGCTGAGTTCATAGGTGTGTGTGCAGGACACACAATCAACCTAAGTCAGGTTCATCGTCATTGCTAGGAGGAAAATGTTGCAGTTTTCCAGAGGTCAAGTTGGTTTTCTGGGGGGGTGTGGTGGACCGAGAAACAGAAACAGCAATGGTCTTCCAAGGAACAAGTTTTTCACATGTGTACTCACTTCTTTAATATCTTTTTCTGGAATTCCGTGCACCCTGGCGTAGAAATACAGATGTTCTTCCACAGTTACCAGGTCATCTAAGGCATCTTCCTGGGGGCAGTAGCCAACTAATGAGCTGTGAGAGTCCACATGACCCAGCGATCTGAATTGAGAAGATCAAAAGCATGTGAGTTTCAAAAGACCTGTCTCTCTTGGTCCCCAAATGTTGGGAAGGTGGCTCTATTTTAGTCACAGTTGTTGGTAATTTTGATAAAAAGGGATAAAATAATACCGCTATCAGAGTCATACTTTAAGGTTTAAAAATATCTCTTCACTTCAATAGCTTTTTACTGTCC
Source organism: Glaucomys volans (assembly GCA_020662805.1). Classification (NCBI taxonomy): domain Eukaryota; kingdom Metazoa; phylum Chordata; class Mammalia; order Rodentia; family Sciuridae; genus Glaucomys; species Glaucomys volans. Next base: position 84,942 of record JAJEJO010054223.1, on the reverse strand, counting down.
AAAAATTAAATAATATAACTACAAAATTACATAAAATCATTCACTGGAATTGTTTTAATTATGGGGCTTTTAGTAAGTGGAAGCCCGAGTTGTTCATACCCAGTCTTATTTCTTATAAGAATGTTTCCACTGGAAGGAATGATGTCCCCAGTCAGCATCTTGAATATGGTGGTCTTCCCTGCTCCGTTCACCCCAAGAAGGCCAAAGCACTAGTTTGAGGGAGAAAAAGATGAAAAACTTAGACATGCAGTTATTGCTCTCTTTCCTTCTCCCTGGGTGTAATCATTTCTAAGGGGAAAAAATCATTAGAATTATTCACGGTGTTTGGTAAAGCTTTCTCTTTAAAAAGAAATGGATATATATGTATTTTTTCCCTTTCACCATCTGAACATTTATATGTGCACAGAGGATCTGCTTTACATATTGCCATAGCACTCCTTTCTGTGACACCAATAAAATACCCCACCAGTAAGATATGCTCACCCAATGAAGTAATTACATTTATAGATTTCACACTATTCACACAAAATCACAACTTCACTGAATAAGCTGCTAAAGCAATAATTTTTTATGTTGTTTAATAAATTGGTTACATGAAGTTTGCAAATCTTCTCAGAAAACTAAGGGAAATAGCTATTTTTTTTTCTTTTTTCAAAGTTGCCTTCATATTGTATCTGTGAAAATAGCAAGAATATAAATGGATGCTGTCCTGGGACCCTTTTTTTTCTGAGAACTTCCGATTTCTTCATGATATTTTTTGGAAAGGTCTGGAAATGAAAGGTTGAAGAGAATACCCTGCCTGAACAGACTCTTCTACGGGAAAGTCCACCCCAGAGAGGATGGGAATTTGGGAAAGGGATCAGGACTTGCTATGGGATGGCTATTAATGAATCCCCCTGTCCAGATGGAAGATTCATACGGCAAGTAATATAGACTTGTAAGTCACACACACACACACACACACACACACACACACATACACACACACACACCCCTCATGGAAATATTTAAAACTTAACTTCCATATTTCCCAAAAAAAATTGAAGTTAAATAATTAAAGATTTTTATTTGTCACTTATGCCACTAAAAAGGATAGAAATAAGACACAGTTCCTTACCTCTCCGGCCGGTATCCCAATGCTTATGTTGTTTACGGCAATGATCTTTTTGTGGATGAGTTGGTAGGTCTTGGTGAGACGATGGAGCTGCACCAGATCAAACTCAGCAGCACCACTCTCCACCCTCAGCCTTTCAGCCTGCACATCTTCATCTTCATCTGTTGCCTCTGCCGCTGGTGAGGAACTAAATTTTCTGAAGAAGAGTCTAAGAAATGGACCCAGTGATTTTACATCAGTGATTTTGAAAGGTCAGCACTCAATTTTGACATGTTTTAATATGTTTTCACCTCACTGAAAGTATACCATCCATTATTATGCTTTTTAAAAATTTATTATGTACTCTGTGACCCAAATAACTAAAAAAACTAGTATGGACTCTCTTCACCATATTCACCAGGTATTTGGGAAGTGGTTTATGTTTTCCATGCCTTAAGTGTTTACAGACCCGCTGTTAACATTCAGAACCCTTAAATTCAGTAACAAGGAGATACAAATGTGTCTTAAAATTAGTCTCTAAGAGGGGGGTTCAGAGTTATTAGTAAAATCAACTACAAGCCCAAGAGCATTCACCATGTTTTCAAAACAACAAACAAAATCCAAAAAAACCCTCATTTTCCTTTTCCTCTTCTTTATCTCCACCTTTCTCTCTGTCTTTTGAAACTGTGATAATACAAAAAATGAAATCCACTTTAACTAAGCTTTAAGTGTACAATATGGTGGTGTTAACTATAAGCACAATGCTATAAGCAGCTCTATTTTAAAATTATCAATAATACGGGGGGTTATTTCACTATCAATGTCTCAATCAGGATCTAGACAATATTTTAGGGGTATCAGCTCTGCAAACTCACTAAGTTCCAAACCCACCTCAATATCTTGCCTAACAAATACTCAAACCAAACAAAACAAATACAATATGAAAATCCAACTCATCAATCCAGGTCTTCTTCCTAATGTCTCTGTTTCTTTTAATGATAGCTCCAGAGACTCCAATAGTGATGTTTTCTTTGAAACTTCCTATTCCAAAATCCATGCATGAGGTCAGTCTCTAAACACTGCCAATGTCTTAAACTGTCCAGCCATGAATCATCTCTATTTTGTATCCCCATGGTGAACTTTAGCTCTCCATCTAGATTCTCCAGGAGCCTCAAGCTGTGCCAGGGTCTGACTCTCCCATTCTGATCTGCACTACCTTAACAAAACTGCACCCCCAAAGCACTATCTGATCATGACACTCTCTGTTCAAGACACTTAATGGACGACCATTTGTTTGCTGAATAAAGTACAAATCTCTTCACCAAGCATTCAAGAGACCCCATAATCTCCCAACCACAGGGTGAGCTTTTGCCTCATTTTATTATATTTATTCTGTGTTCAAAACAAATTGCATTACTCTTTTCTTAAATGTCCTATTTTTTCTCTATTTCTAGTCTTGTCTTTCCTTTTTTTATTATGATATAATTAAAATTTTATTTTTCAATAGGTGATACATATCCCTGGTATTGAAGTGCAAATGGTACTGAAAAAGATACAGGGAAAAGTTGTCTTCAGTCATACATAGTTCTCTTCAGCAAAGACCCCCACAATTAGGATAGCTCACAGATAGGTATGTGTAAATAATATAGGTTTATTTTAACTCAAATGATAATATTCATACATAGTTCTGAACCTTGCAATTTTTATTCAACACATATTGGAAATCTTCCCAAATATTACATAGATAATTGTATCATTCTTTCTAATGGTGCATAGTGTTGTATTTCTAAATGTGTGCCCATAATTTAACTAGTTTTAAATAAAGGACATTCTGGTTGTTTCCATTCTTTTGCTACTAAAGATGGTTATTATGATGAATAGTTTTTTATGCATATATATACTACTGCATTTGTATAAACATTTCTGTAGGAAAACTTGCTAGACACAGAAGTGCTATGTCATTGTTACGTGTGCTTCTTTTCATTTATGATGCTATCCTCACTTTATTTCAATTTTCTTTTCCCAAACTCATTGTCAACATGGCACATACTCAATCCTCCTTCTAGTTTCTGACCTTGAAAGTGTTTTCTATCCTACCACACTTGAATTTCTGCTTATGTACATATTTTCTCTAGTGTTCCTGCCACTGAATCTTACTCTTTAAGGACAACAACTGTACTTATTTAATTTTGTTCCTTATTCTAGAGCAAAACTTGTAGTAATGTAAGGTGTAAAAATAGTAAAAAACTATTTACTAGAATGAAACAAATGACAAATTAATGCTACAAAAATTTTTAAGTTTTCGATCAAAACATTTCCATATTACTAATGGAAAACCTGTTGACCCCCCACTGCATATTTGAAAACTGAGCTCCATCATGGATATCAAAAACGGTGCTTTTGTTATATTTACCTGAGCTTCTTTATTAGCCATTCGTTGATTAAAAGTCGCAAGAGAAAAAACATGGTGCCCTGGGAGACCAAAGCCACAAACATTGCACCGAGTTTATCCATTTCAAAGGTTTCGCTTGGGTATTGCACTCCATATGCTTTTAAGAAGTCCAGGACCGACTGTTGTTGAGATAGTTCAATCAAACCGTAGCCAAAACAGAATTGCGGAAAAATCAGGAAAATCCGCTTGAGGGTTTCAGAAATAAGTTCTAAAGTCTAAAACAAGAGTAATAACAGTGAAGTTTAGTGTCAGGCTTCCAACACATGGACCCAAATGTAAAGATAGATGTAGATAAATACTGAGAATTCTGTCTCGACCAGCCATTATTTACAGGCATGCTGAATTTGCATATACATATTTACTATAACCAAATGGTGGAGGTTTATTTTTGAAATGCAAGTAGGGAGAGAGAATGTTTTTCTTGAGGTGCCCTAAAGTATTAGGCTCACACCTAGAGGCAAAATCACTTCTAGACCTGCCTTAGACATTGGGAATGTGGGCCTAGCCAGGGTGTGGAGGTCTGATGGGGAGAATCAGGAGGTGCCTGATGAGGGAGGACTTGGTATTACAGAATTTCAGAACCTAAGGTCATATCTACTTGGAGAGGGACTAAAAAGGCGAAGTGAGATGGGAGGAGAGACGACATCTCAAAGAGGAGCAAATGGCTCATTTTCACGTTATTCACACTTGAGGCCAACTACTTCCACCTTGTGAATTTTCCTCCTGGCGTGTGCCTGACTGTTCCTCAGTTCACTTCATTTCCCCTCTATTCTTTTCTGTTCAATTGCCTGGCACCGTTAGTGCTTCTCTTCTCACTAATCATAGTTCTCAGCTCTGAATGGAAAGCGATGCTTACAATGAAGTAGATTCCAATACATGATTGAAAGGGAATGAATTAGGTTTTTCCCTATGAATGTTCACATGAATCCTATAGTCACATAACTAAGCCATTCTCCTTGTCACCACCATACCATAAGGCTTTGCTAATGAGTGAAATGTCTAGCTGACCAATTGGTGGCATGATTTATGAACACAATATATCTGATTTCACCTCCATCACTCCATTCAGGACCTATCTGATGTCAATAGTTTTGACTCTCAGTAAATACATTAACCTAGATGGAGCTTATAGAGAAACTTTTAAAGCTGTAGTTTCTCCTCTCCTAAATTTAGTGGAACCAAATGATATTCTCTTTTCTATTTATAGAAGACAGAATAAAGAAAAGTCTTTCCACCTTGAACATGATAAAGCTTCTGATACATTCGCTGAAGTTGAATAGACTAATAAGGGACCTCACCGGATCATTAGGCTTTTCCTTGGATAGGAAGTATACCACCGACAGGGAAACAATGGAATTGATGCCAAAAAACAGGTTGACACAGACGTAAGTGATGAAGGCCATTCCTGTCTCATGAAAGAGGCCAGCCAGCAAGTACATCCAAGAAAATGTGGCATACCTGTAGGTCCATCACACAAAGAATTAAAAGTATGCCTTAATTATTCTGTTCTATAAAGCAGTAACATAAACACGTAGATGGGTTCCTAAAAGCAACCATTAGGGATGAGTTACCAAGCCTTGTAGCTAGATCTCACTTTTATTCCTCTTTTTGACAAAAAAACCCAAAGGATGTTTTTTAAATGACAGCAAGAAGCCTCTTTTTGAAAAGGAATCTCGAACAGTCAGTCCTACATGGTTACAACTACAAATTAATCCCCCCTGGGGGTGGTGTTATCCTTTCTAGGCAAGACTTTTGTTGCACAGAATTATGAGTTCAATCTGTAAATCTTATAATTTAAAGTTGAGGGAAAATAATGGCATCGTTGTAGGTTAGCTAAGCAGACAGGACCTGGGGAGAAGCTGGGCAGCCTATTCTGAGCAAGCTTAAGCAGCACTGGGGGAAATTAAATAACACTAGACACACTGAGGTCCTGCATCAGCCACAGTAGCTAGCTAAGGGATACTACCCACACATTCAAGGCAGGAAGACTGCTATGCTAAGCACCGATTATGTCACCCTGTGTTAGCCTAATATAAAAACAATGCTATGTGTGTCCTGCTAGACAGCTATACAAAGTATATGTAAATTTATACACCTTATAAATGCTATATGTATTCATATGATTTGTCAAAACATATGTATATGCATTTTCCTGGTCATTCTAAAGTCTGTGTTTTGCATAAATTTGATTACATATGTGAATTGGTAAGCATAATACTTGGCACCTAGTAAGTGTTCTTTAATGATAACAGCACTAATTTTCAGAGGTACCACACTTTATAGACTATGGACAAGCAACTGTAATGTATCATTAGTCATCTCTCACATCAATGAAACCCCAAGACAATTGCAAATTAGCTAATGAGGTTGAGGTCTCCTGTTTGCATCTAGGTGCATTTGATTCTGTTAGTTCTTTTCTCATTGCTCAATCAGCAACTTACCCAAAAAGCAGAAGGAGGAGAGAAACAGCACCTAGGTTGCTTTCATTGTAGAAGGCAGGTAACTTGAAAATTGCAATGACACCAATGGAAAATGCTACAGGGACCAAGTAGAAGACCTATGGGAATATGTAAAACAATATTTAATATATGGCAAGAATTTTTTTTAAAAATCAATAAGCCATCTAGTTTAAAGCTGCAATAAGTTGACCTAGAAAAATTTGAAGGAATGAATTTTTTATTTATGTTCCTGTTGCTTGTAACATTCAGCTTGTTTTACATTGATTTTAGTTGAGAATTTGTCTCCTCCAATATGAGGTCAAGTCAGTTTTCATCTTTATAGATATACAAGAAGTCCCTAGTGTTCCTGCCTCTGGGCTTTAACACTTGGGATCATTCAGTGACAGAGGTTCGGTGAGGAAGATAAGACAGCCAGGTATCTTGGTATTAGAGGCAGCCCTTAAAGTATTGATTTCAGTTTGAATGCTGCAGCTCTCAGATGGTTGATTTCTAAGGCTTGGTTATCTGTGTGAGCCACTCTGTGCAAAACAGCAGGGCAGTGGACCCCCACATTCTTGGAATCACACGTGTCTGAACAAAGATCCAGTATTCTGTTGGCAAGCAGAAATGTCAAAAGTGGAAGAGTTTGCAGCAAGGTGCAAACAGTGGTGGTGGTAATTTACTTTGCGGTATTTAGGGGTGAAGTGGGAATGGAAATCTCCTAAATTGGAATGAGCACCAGATATCAGACCACAGACTCTCAGTAGTAAGTAGTGGTTCACAGAAGATTGTCCTTGAAGCTTTCTTAACGTGAAAGTTTCTGTGACGTCCAGAGCAGTCATTACTATTCTCTCAGATCTGGCTTCTACAATGAACACATTTCAGACCTCAATGGATACATTAACAAAATGGATATGCAGTTAATTACTCTCCAACTCTTCAAGCCAATGATCTTGACAACAACTCAGGCAATTTCACCATAATCACAGGCAAATGCATCCACATCCTGGGCTTTTGGCCAACACTGGCATGATTCGACTCAAGAATAACCATCTGAACTTTGGGAACATTTTATGCAAATGAGAGAGATATCAATAAAATTCATTTCTTCTTTTCCCTGTTAATCTTCTCTAATGTGTCATTCAGTAGGGACTGCTACTCTGAATTTTTCACGATTAGTTGATTAAATTTTTACAATCTTGATTATTTGCACAATTAGGTAAGGCTATTTTACTGCTAAGCTTCTATTTCTCCACAGTAGTGGTTCTAAGACTTCCGTGTGCTTAAAGTCACCTGGGGGATCTTGTCTAAAATTCCTTTTCTCCATACTCCACTCTCAAGATGGAGATTTAATCCATCTGGACGGGGGCCCAGGAACCTGCATACTGACGAGTGCCTTTGGAATTTGAAATATCCCAGACATGAGGGCAGGCTGTTTTCTCTGTCCTTCAACCTCTGAACTCAAATTACTTTTTCCTAATTTCCTGTCTTTGTGATAATAATTCCAACAACTACAGTAAATAACTCTTGAATATTAAACAATACCAACCGAATCCTCTTTCTGGTAAATGACATGTTACTCACCATATCGTATATGAAGTTTGTCACCCAATAGCATGTCACACCAATGCCTGAAATGTGCTGCAACTGCTTGGCTTTGGTCTGATGCTCCCTTACAACATAGGTGACAAAGCTGGCGGTGGTGACAGAATAACCCATCAGGATGGACAGTGCCACTAAAATATCGATCAAACTGCTGATTCTGTGGTGAGCAATGGGAAGAGGAAAGCACACATAAGTTTTGGAACTCTTTTCCTTTCAGGAAGATTCATGACTAAAACCATCAACAAAACAGTACAAGAGTTGGCGGTGACACAAATAAGGCTTCTTGCAGGACAGCCAGATAGTATCTCTGACTCTGCTGCGATCCCGGAATAAATGTAGTTCCAATGCATCTAACTGACTAAGGATATTTGAGAGAAAAACCTTGGTCTCCAAGGGTTACAGCATGTATGCAAGGGATGTATGGATCTGGGGCAGAGAAACGGGACTTGCCTGCTAAGCAGCGAAGGCGAATGATGAAGCACTTATGCACCTGACTCATAAAAGCAGCAGACTGACTGCATTTGCAGTCAACAAGCTCTACTTGGCAACCCCGCTCTGCACCCTTTCAGAAACTTCCTTTCAACCCAGCCAGTGACTTATATTAGCAGCCCTTCTAGATTGACTTTCATTCAGATGCAACTGTGATTTCCAATTAGAGCACTTTACACAGAGGCTCAGCCATGCCAAGGAGAAAGCAGTCATGGCAGAGGTATCTGCTTACGTGGCTTGCTCCTGGTCTTGCACGCCTGGATAAGGATGGCTGAACATGATGATGCCTGAAAGAGGAGATGGTTCATCTATTAGTACATATTCATTCATCAGAAATACCAATTTTTAGATGAATAATATATAATACTTTTCTCCTTATACTCATCTAAAGAATTTTACTTTGGGGAATTTGTTTTTAAAGGAGATTCATTTTTCCCCCCAAATCCCATCAGTGCCAAAATTGGCGGCACTTGCGTAAAAGAAAAGTTTTTCACATTGTGTATGGAACTTTTGGAAGGGACAAGCATTTACATATCTTACAGAGCATGTTTACTTCCATTACGTTAAAACATTGTGTTCTACTTTCTTCTCTCTGTTCATATGTATGCTTGTATTCAGCGGCATTTCGTAAAGTGGAATACATTTAAATAAGCAATTCAAAGGAGGGACCAATGACATGAGAGTCCCCTAGAGAATAGACACAACCCCAGAACCCTCCTTCTCATTTAACTACTTCTAAGATGCCCCCTTCTGGAGGTCTACCAGAGTAGGGTTTGGGAGCTCAAACATGCATCTCCATTGAGACACAGAGGCCCAGAGGGATTCAGAGGTATTAGCTGGCTCCAGAAAAGTAGCTATTTAATTCAAATACAGTCCCAAATTATTGGAATCCCTAGGGTTTCTTATACTTTCTGAGTTAGAAGCAAATCCTTTTCCCTCTTTCCTTAGAGGAACTTGATCAGTCAGAGTGAAAAAATGGATGGGCATCAGTTTCCCAAAGACCACAGTGTGAAGGCAACATCTGTGCTGAGTAAACATGGGAAAGAATGGTAGGGAATGGAGTGAGGATAATCTCCTAAATACGTGTTCCTATCGAGTTGTAAACTGATCAAGAACTTCCTCACTTACTGCTCATCTACCACATGCTCATGGCATTGGGATATTATGGGTAGTGCCCAAATATTATAGAGGATTCTAAAGGCACATTCTCTTCCTCAACTAGAATTTACAATTTTTATTAAAAAGAGTGTAACATATTTTTAAGTTGAGTCCTGCAATGGATGTATGTTAAAGAAAAAATACGTAGTTAAAGTAAAACAAACTAACAACAAAAACAAATTGACGCATAATCTTAATCACCACATCAGGGGATGTATTTTTCTTATCTTTTGTGTAAGTTAATGGGCCCTTTTTCACTCAGGTTTAAGTTTCATTAGGGATCCTACTTAAATCTTGCTAAAGTATAATATAGGCAAGGAAAACTTGCCTTTTATTTCTGCTCTGTATTTCAGAATTAAGAAACACTCTCCTTCATCAGAGGAGTATGTTCTCCTTCATCTTCGAAAGTATGTTTTCCTCAACTATGCAAAATCCAGTTGTGTTCATACATATCTTTAGCAAGATCAAGTAAATGCATCAGAATTAGAATCCTATATCATAGTTGTCTCTGTGGCTCCCACACAGAGATTGGCTGATGGATATTCATTAAATCAAATTTAATCTTAAAATTTCAAATAATACTTTCCCTACAAACAATATATATTAAGAAGGCATTTATGGCACTGGCATAAAAATAGTCGTATAGACCAAGAGTACAGAATAGAAGACACAGAAACAAACCCATACATCTACAGTCATCTGATCCTTGACAAAGGTGCCAATAACACATGCTGGAGAAAAGAAAGCCTCTTTAATAAATGGTGCTGGGACAACTTGTTATACATAAGTAGAAGAATGAAACTAAACCTTTATCTCTCACATTGCACAAAGATCAACTCAAAATGGATCAAAGACCTAGGAATCAGACTGGAAAGTAAGCAACTCATAGAAGAAAATGTAGGGTCAACATTCTAGCACATAGACACAAGCAACAACTTTCTCAATAGAACACCAAAAGCTCAGCAAATAATGCCAAGAGTTAGTAAATGGGACTGCATCAAATTAAAAACCTTACACACAGCAAAGTAAACAATTAAGAATGTGAAGAGAAAATCTACAGAATGGTAGATCTTTGCTAGCTATGTTCTGACAAAGAATTAATATCTAGAATATATAAAGAACTCAAAAAACACAAAACCCCCCTAAACAACTCAATTAACAAGTGAGCAAATAGACACTTCTCAAAAGAAGAAATATGAATGACCAACAAAGATGTGGAAAAATGTTCATTATCATTAGCAATTCAGAAAATGCAAATCAAAACTATACTGAGATTTCATTTCATACTAGTCAGAATAGCAGTCATCAAGAATACAAAAAAAAAAAAGAATACAAACAACAATAAATGCTGGAGAGGGCGTGGGAAAAAAGGAACACTTCTACATTGTTGGTTGGACTGTAAATTAGTACATCCACTATGGAAATTAGTATGGGGGTTCCTCAAAGGCTAGACATGGAACCACCGTGTGACCCAACTATAGTAATCCTTGGCATTTATCCTAAAGAATTGAAGTCATCATACTACAGTGATATATGCATACCCATGTTTATAGCAGCACAATTCTCAACAGTCAAACTATGAAACCAGTCTTGGTGTCCATCAATGGGTAAAGAATGGATTAAGAAAATGTGGAAAATGTGATATATACGTGTGTGTGTGTGTGTGTGTGTGAGAGAGAGAGAGAGAGAGATGTGTGTGAATAGATGATAAATGTGGTACACACACACACACACACACACACAAATGGAGCTTTATTCAACCATAGAGAAAAATGAAATTGTGTCATTTGCAGAAAAATGAGTGGAACTGGAGTCCGTTATGTTAAGCAAAATAAGCCAAACTCAGGAAGCCAAGGGTCAGATGTTTTCGCTCATGTGGAAGCCATAGAGGAAAAGGAAAAGAAAGGTGTTGTTGGGGACAGATCTCATGAAAAGCAAAGGGAGATCAGTAGAGTAGAGCAAAGGAACCAGGGGGTGAAAAGAGAGGAGTGCTGGGGAGTGAAATTGACAAAATTATGTGGTATATTGTGTGCGTGTATGAATATGTAACAACAAATCCCACCATACATACCACTATTATGCACCAGTTAAAAAATGTGGAGGAAAAAATATTTTAAAAAAAGAAGGTGACATTTTAAGCTGTGTTTACAAATGCAAAGCTAAAATGGGATGCTTCCATTGGCCATTGCTGTTAATGCAACAGAGTTGGTAAGACTACACACTGCGTGGAAGGGGCAACGTGTTAGTGCTTCTGACAAAGAGAGTTTAGCTGGATAATATTTGTTAGGGAAAACAAAAAAAACCCGGGCTCTTTGGGAAGAAAGATTTTTCATGCAAAATTAACCACTAGAGGGAACCACACGAATATAATAGATATTAACATTGCAAAGGAAAATTAATTAAAAGATTTTTATTAGCATGGTAGAATAAAAAAAATCAATTTTATAACTAAAGTAAAATCCCAATTTATGCAGAATCTAGCAAATATTTCTTCAAACTAGTAACATGTTAGGGGGAAGTGGAGAGAATAATTGGGGTAACTTATAAAGACAAGTACTACTACCATTGGAGGCCCCATCCATACATTACAAAACATTAAAAGTATTTAGGATGATACAGATTTCTTGTTTTAAAGAAATAAAAATCACTTCAAAGAGAGTAGAAAACTACCACTTTCATATATCTAAATAAGAAAAATTAATAAGACTAGAAGGCAGACTATTACTAATCTCTTTATAACTTGAGATGAAACTTACTTTTAAATAAAAAAATAAATTTCAGTTTAGGATCAATATAAAGTTTATGTTCTAGAATTCTTACTTTTTATGTACTGTAACTTAAAATATAATGTAGGAGCTACAAGAAGACTGCTGGAGTCTAGAGAGGCTTGGATTATCTCGGTCTAAGTAAAGAGCTCTAATTATAAAGGAAGCCAGAACACCGCTTTCAAAAAGCTAACCCCACGAAGGTCCTCTTGTTCTCTCTAGCTTTGTGACACATTCCCCTAGTCATTTCTTTGACTGTTAAACTTTCATTATCTGCCACAATACATGTCTTTGCTCTGAATAAAACATCCAACTGAATGTCAAGTTTTCAACTTTACTTCAATCCAGGTTACACCAGACTAACCCAGCTTTAGTAGTCACCATTTCATTTAATTTACCACTTTTGACCATGCCTTTTATCGATGCTCTAGATATAAGGATTATCAATCTTTTTATTTTCTTTATGGTTCCTCCTGCTAGGAAAATGCCACAGCAGTTGGGGAAAAAATACTGTTCTTTCTGAAATGAAGACTCTTGATGATTCTGTTGTTGGGATGGGAATTTGATGCTATGGTTTACTTCTACAATCACCAGTCCATCTGGCAGGCACCATTATGCCCAATAGTAGGGAAATGAATGAAAAGGAGGAGTCAGCATTTCTCAAAGATAAGTTTGTGTCTTTTTTCGTACTTAATAGGCTATTTATTAGGATCCATCTTGTTTAGCAAATGTGTTACTTAGATTTTGTCTATCTTTTTAATTATTATTATTTTTTTTAGGATCAATATGGAAAAATAATTTGTGCAAGACTCAAGAAGGTGAAATGGTCCAATGAACAGTAATTGAATTAGAAAAAGAAAGAAAGAAATTTCTTTTCAATTCCAACACTATTTTAAAACTATATGGGAGCTTTTTGGGAAACCCAGCTGAAGTAGACCTGACTAAGTCCAGAGAAGCAGTCTGGAGTTAATAGTTTGGATCTGGAATGACCCCAAAGGCTCATGGGCTTAAAGGATTGCTCCCCAATGCAGCAATGTTCAAAGGTGGGGCTTTACAAAATGATTGGATCATGAGGACTTTGAACTCATCAGTGCATTAATCCATTTGGTGGATTGATAATCTGAATGGATCACTAGGAGGTGGGGCCTAGGTGCAGGTCAATGGGGGTGTGAGGTGGAAAGATTTATCTTGTCTCTGGTACCATCCTCTCTCTCTCCTTCCCAGCTGCTGTGAGCTGAGCAGCTTTCCTCTGCCATGCCCTTCCACCATGATGTTTCTGTCTTAGAGCCTGCAAAACCATGGACTGAATCTTCTGAAACCATGAGTCAAAATAAATCTTTCCTCCTCTCAGTTGTTCTTATCAGGTATTTTGGACATAGCGACAAAAAGCTAACACAGTATTAGGAAAATGAACAAACAGGAGGCAGACAACCTTGGGTTCAAATTCCACTTTTGGAAGCAATAATATCTCCCTGAAGGGTATTGAAAGGATCAGCAATATTTCATAGAAAGCACATATCGTATGATAAATGATCAATGGATGGTAGTAGTTTGGGTAGGTGTAGAGCATTTTAGTTCAAAATTTCCATCTTCATGTTTAGATTTGTGAATAATATTTATAAACATTAATTGTTTAAAAATTTTGGCCTATAGATAAGTAAATAGTTTTAAAATACTTTCCTATGAGATATATCTTCTAGGTACGAGTGCAGACATGAGCATGAAGTTGGACTTATTTTCCTGAGTTGATAAATGAGGAAACTAAATTAACCTGAAGTTAAGGGAATTATCCAGAATGTTCCATCTGGCAGGAGTTACTACTTCCAAATTCCTTTTAAAGACCTGTGATTTAGATACCATAAAATACCAGCTACTAGGAGGAAAGAGATATAATGTGCGTTTTTATAGGGAGAGAAACAAAAGTTGCAACACAAGATGCCTTCGTGTAAGAAACTTTACCATGCCGGGCAGCATCATACTTCGACATGTTAACTCGCAGGAGGAAATTATTCAGGCTGTTGAGGTAAGCTGGAAGGGAATGATAACCTTCTGGATCATACCACACCTGTTAAATTCCAAAAGAAGGCAAGATGAGTATTGTATTCACACAAATCAGGCTGCCTTAACATCTGATGGGCTACCTTGTTCATATTTAAAGAGCAAGCACCAATTTCCCAATAACTTATTTCATTTTAGCAGATTATGAGCTATCCCCCAGAGTGTTGATCACAGACCCAAACATTTCCAACTTAAAGATGGGCAGAGGTTAGAAGACAGTTGTTCTGAGTGACTGCACAAAGCTCTTAGTTATTCTAGGTCTTTTCTGTGATCACGAAATCTTGATCTTGATCTTTTCTAGATCTTGAAATAAACTAGAGAAATCATTGGTATCTCCATCTCTGTGGCAGATCTATGGTGATCCATGGTGAATGCTATTAGAATTATAGTATTCTGATTCTCAAGAATAGTAAATAGTGGACTGAGACAGACATTATTACCCTATGTACTTGTATGATTACATGAATGGTATGAATTTACATCATGTGCAACCATAGAAATGAAAAGTTGTGCCCCATTTGTGTACAATGAATCAAAATGCAGTCTGTAAAAATAAAAAAAAAAGATAAAATAAAATAAAATGCCACAGATTAAAAAAAATAGAATAGTATTAAAAACAAATGGCATATAAACCATGATAGAGAAAGGAAGGAAACACATATTCAAGTACTGGGTCCTTAGTGACAAGATTGACAACCTTGAAACCTCCCTACTAACTTTCTATTCCTGGTTATAACCCACAGGAGAGTGAGTAACTTTATCCTCTACATCAAAAGCATAAGAGTTTAAAATACTGGTGCACTTAAATTCAAATCCAATTGATAATTCAAAATCACAAATTTGATTTAGAAAGAAATTATTTCATATTAGAAACTCCCTTGATTAAGCAAGAATATTTGCTCTGTGTGTGAAGAAGGAGGGGGAGGAAGAAAATGGGAGAGGGCAATGAAATCCCCAGCATTACTATTATGTACATGAACTTGTGAAAATCTACTCATATAGGTCCTATAATATGTATCTCATAGGGATTTTGTGAGGAGGAAATTAGGTAGTTTGAATGAAAGGCAATACTAATGCTTGGCATATAATGATCACTAAATGAATATTAGTTTTCCCACTTCCTCCAGGATTGTATATGTCTATTACTACCAAATGAGAAATAGAAGGATGATTTAAAATCCCTATGACCATCTTTGATCATATGGGCAACCATATGTGTCTGATTCGGTGACTAGCTGGTTCAAAGCATAGGTATGATCTGGAAGAAGAAAAAAGTCAACATGATTTTTTATCTCCTTCGAATTCTGTTAAGTTTCCAGCTTCAATAAGAAGCAGGTTAAACATACGTACATAATATGTGCACGTAAAGAAAAATGTATGTAAAGAAAAATGCATAAAACATTCATGTATAGAGTAACAAAAAATTACAGAGGAAGAATACTTATTACACCATCACTTGGAATGCGAAATAAGATTTACTTGTGTCCAGAATTCCTTTTCCCCAATTCTCTGTGTCCTTCCAATTCACAATCCTCTTTCTTTCACCTCCTCTTTTCACCTACTCTTAAATTTTGTGGTAAAGGCAGTCATAGTCTATACTTCATTGTTTCGTCTGTTGAATAATGTTTGGGAGTTTAAACCTGCTCACTACATGAAGCTGGGCGTTTTCACTTCCATTGCTGAATGTTTTGTTGAATGAATTTGAAATTACTTATCCCTAAATTTCACTACATATGGGCACTGTGGTTGTGGTTTTGGCTACTATGAGAAATAATCCTACACACAGTTTTGCCCCTCACTCCTGGTGCTTATGTGTTCATGTTTCCCTAGGGAACACACACAGATTGAAATCACTGTGCTATAGGATATGCAAAATACCAATTAATTGTACATGTTTTATTTTTACCTTATAAAAATGTTTAAATGTGTCAGTTTCACACCTCTATTTGTACGAGATCCTAGAAAAAAGACCATAATTTACCTTGGCAAGTGTTCTATTGGCAGGAACTGCTGTTATATCAAAACGAAGGTCATTAGTCAAACGCAGTCCAAAACTCCAACCTCCATATCTACAAAGGGTAATAACAGTTATACTTGTTTTACTGGATAAAATCTTCATAAGTTGATCTCAATTACTTACATAGGAGCTTGATTTTTTTCTATCCATTAGGAACAAGTTTCCAGTATGAAATAAATGCTGCCTGACATATTTTACATTTTATTGATTCCTTTTATCATATTTTAGTCTCAAGTGTACATTACAAGTAAAGGTAGAAAGTCCTTCTAAACAATTGCATATGTGCAATTCTAAAAATGACAGGCAGTAATCCAATCAACTCCAGTCCATTCCTCCATCTTAACTGAATCATGCACCATCTCAAAATCTTAATGTTAGTGCTTAAATGTCATTTTTTAGGGAATGAATAATAAAGCAACAAAACCTCAGTTATCTTTTTTCAAGTGCCCAATTCCATCTACTCCAAACTTTTTCTCCCTAGTTCATTCTCTGGTGCTGTTTTTTCTCTTCTTACATGTTTGAAGGTCAGTTGGATTAATTTAACTACTTGACAGTTCATGGTCTCCTAAAAACAATAAGTTGTTTTTTTAACAACTTCAAGTGTAGACAAATTTGGATGCTCACCAAATTAGGGTCCACTTACATAAATAATGATGCAGTGCAACTCACATTTGAATAATCTTAAAAGGTAGGTTTTAGAATGGCTTGTTTATAATAAATCCATTTCATTTAGAATAATTTTATTATAAAATTTTCAAATATAGGTAATAAAAATATTTTCCTGTTCATAATAAAATCTGAAAATATTTAAATGTATATCTGCACCTAAAAATTTCTGGAAGGATATACATCAGAATATGAATAGTGGTTATATCGACACAGAGAAATACAGTTTTTCTTCTTTTTGCTTATCTGTAGTTTAAAATTAGTTTACAGTGAATGTTAATCATTTTTGTATCTTTAGCAGCAAAAGAGGAGAGGAATGGAGGAGGAAAGGAGAACATGGTAGTGAGTTCAAGCTCAAGAACTTTTTGTTCTTGGTAAATGTTTAGGTGGCTTAAGTATGTGGCCTTGATGCACACGGGGACACTTTGTCCACTCACAGATACACTCTAAGTTTTGAGATATTCTTATTGGAACTAAGGCCAACTGTTATTAAAAGTCATGCTTTCAAACTTTCCAAACAGGCATGATCCAGTCAATAACTTCTCCTTTCCTTCAAGAGAAACAATAAACAAGTTTACCAATATATTTTTGAAGTCTAAAACAGCCAATACTTTTTAGTTTGCTCAGATTAATCTTAGGGGTAGTACTTATTTTAATACATGAGACTGTTTAGACAACACTAAGAACTTATCCATGTAAATCAATAGAAATTTGCAACTGTCATCTCTATTGTCTCAAGTTTAGAAGTCAGTTACCATTAAATTAGTAAGCAATAAATGTGTCATAGAGTATTTTACCTTTTTTGGACAAACTGATTTGCAGTTGATATAAGATAATTTTCCATGTGGTGCCCAGTGAGATTATAAATTACTTGGGAAGAATAAGTTCTTCTATGAGGTGGAGAATAGTTAAATTTAGGACATTCCTGGGGAAAAAAAATAAAAATTAGGTTCTTTCCGGCTTGTGCTATGCAAATTAAGTAAATGATATTAAGGAATTTCAGTCCCTGATTTTGTGTATCACTGCAACTGGTGTAGTGTGATAAAACTGCCCTTTGACTATGAAGAACTTTGAAAAAGAGGTCTTCTTGCCTATGGCCAGGAAATTAGCATAAACAGTTATTATCAATGTAGAACATATACATGTGTTTAGGACTTGCTTTGTAAAGTCAGGAAGGACCTAAGTTAACAAACGTGTGATATTTCTTTCACAGTGCTGCCAAAGCAATGTTTTTGGAGAATAACAGTAAACATTAAGATGACACAAAATTCTCTCAAAAATTCAGAGTCAGGGGCCGGGGATATAGCTCAGTTGATAGCATGTTTGTCTTTTAAGCCCAAGGCCCTGACTTCAATCCCCAGTACCGGAAAAAAAAAAAGGAATTTAACGAGGCCCTAAGCAACTTAGTGAGACCCAGAGTGCTAAACCGCTGAGTCTCATTCCCAGCCCTTTTCTATTTTTTATTTTGAGACAGGGTCTCACTAAGTTGCTTAGGTCCTTGCTAAATTACTGAGGCTAGATTTGAACTTGTGATCCTCCTGCCTCAGCCTCCTGAGCTGCTGGGATTACAAGCATGTGCTACCACTCCCAGCCTATTCTCATTTCTGATCAGAATACAATAGATGTGGAATTGCAAACCCATAGGGTATGCACATTTTCTACACCAGTATGTATCAAATAGTTTAAAAATTATTTTCACACAGTAAATTGACATCAGCAGAGTATGTGTGTATCTTTGCCAACACTTGGAATTTTCCTTCTTCATTTTAGCTGTTCTGGAGAGTGTGGAGTAGTATTGCTTTATGGTTTTAATTTGTAATTCCCTGATGATCACCTATTCATATATTTGTTGGCCATTTGGATATTCTCTTCATATAGTGTCTCTTCCTGTATTTTACTATATTTTCTATTATCTTTTTTTTTTTTCTGCTGATTTGCAGGAGTTACATATATTCTGGAGTGAGTCCTTGTTGCATGTTGCTACAGAGTCTTCTACTCTGTGGATTTCCTTTTAAACTCTCTTCTTTTAAAAATCTTAGGACTTGACTTTATCCATAATGTACGTCTGATATACCCTGCACTAATTATACAAAGTGACACATTATTATTAAACAACTGAAAATAAACTGAAAACAAACATTTTTAAAATAGGTTAAAAATGTTTAAAATCTATCAGGTTTTTTGGATTAATAAAAATTACCCAGTTCCAATTTTAAATATTAACTTAGTTGACTTTTACTGTAAATTAACGAAATTAAGAATTTCAGAAATCAACTTAATTAGATGAGGGATTTAAAAACTCTGAATGCTAAATGTAAGACTAATTTTTAAATGTTCAAGGATTCCAAAGGACTCTTGTCAGATTGCAGCTGTTACTGTTAGTGGCTATCTTGCATGAGAACACTAAAATGGGCTGTAGTCACTGAAAATATATCCAATCTAAAATATGGTACTAAGTTCAGGGTACAACCAAGTATCACTTTGAAGAAAATGTCACTAGATTCTGCCTCTGTAACAGAGTTGAAATTATAGTGATTCTTAGGAACTAATAGTGCCTTGTTTCCATCAATGTTTTTAATAATTGTACAAACTTATGGAGTACATTGTTTGATTTTGATACATGTATGCATTTTGTAGTGATCCCATCAGGAATATTTAACTTCCCTAACGGACTTGATGCTCTTAAAAATTTGGTGCATTAAAAATGTTATGCACATACCAATATACCACAATGAAACTCATTATTCTGTATAATTAAATGCATTAATAAAAAAGCTTGGTGGATTGATAAGCTTGGGAAACTAAAGTCAGTGTCCTTAGAACATAGACAGAGTAAGGGAGTGTTGGGTAATTTTTTCCTCTTACAGGAAGTGATTTTTCCCACAGCCTGGAGTAGTTGCTTGGAGATATAGGGACTTCCATTCTAGACCTACCCATAACTGACTTCCCCACTGGCCGTTACAGTGGTAGTCACACTGTATTTTCAAATATGACAGTTATGGTCTCATTTTGTCCTGTGAAACATACAGTTTTCTATTTAGAACTGAACTGAGATCAGGAATTCATTTTTAGTTGGTTTCCACAAAGATCATCATAGAATTTCCTACCTTTGGAAATTTGTCCTGAGTTGGATTTAAAACAGTGACTTGGAGTTCAAAGTCAATATTTTTGAGCTGCCCAAGTCCATATCTCTGAGCTACTAGCTTCTGTAAAATGGAATTATACTGACTCCTCGGTAACCTGAATAGATCTTTCAAGGTTTGATATTTATTTCCTTCTTTTTCCTACTTTGCTGATCCCAAATTCCATTTTACCTGGACATTTTCTGAGCAGGAACAAACACCAAAATTAGTGATAGGTTCTCCACTGGTGTTCCATCTTTCCAGATTGTCTTTCTTTAAACACCGTCTGCAAATAAAAATGAAATGTGTGGGTGTCTGTTCTCATATTTGCATATACACATATAAGAAGTACTTGTATTAAGTTCAGGTGTGCAGTTCTAGGTGCAATTTACTTATTTTTCATAATCTGAATATGCATTTCACAATCATTTTTAAGTGATATTCTGTGGGGGGCGTTGAGAGAGCATTTATTAATTAAACAGTGTTGGGATCAAAGTGCATTAAATTGTCTTCCTCTGGTGTGCTGAGGTTTTTTATTCCCTTTTTTCCTCTTGCTCTTTTCATCCTCTCTCCTAACAGGAAGGGGATATTTTGGCATAATAATCTACTAAGGTCAGATTGACATATATACTATCTTGAAAGTTTAAACAAACAAATCACACAGAGCAAGGACTGGGGAATTGGGAGTGAAGACTTGGGACTCAGGGTTAGCTGCACATCTTACTGTTTGGAGTTTTTTAGGCAAGTTTCTTAGTCCCTGTGAGCCTCAGTTTCTTCATCTGTAGAATGGGATTAATACCACACAGGATCATGATTGTTAAACATGAGTATGTATACAAAAGAGCAGACAAATAATAACGAACATTTGATGTACAGCAAAGCCTGGGATCAAACTAGAGGAAATAGATAAAATCTATTAAACATAGATATCCATCAGAGCACTTCCCAAATAATGCACACATGTGTACACACCTGCACACACATGAACTGGGTTTGTTTCAAATGAAAGAAAAATAGCAAGGAGCACTTACGAATCGCTGGTGTTCAGACACACATTGTCAATGCCCGGGAAATTCCACATTGCTGAGACTAGTCCTTTTGTGCTTGGGTGAGAATTCCTGCATTATTAAAAAATGGAATCAAATCCATGATCTTCCACTAGTCTCCCATATTAAATTGATGTTCATGAATTTGAAGACATGAAATTATGCTGACTGACTATTTACTTAAAAGTCAAAGAAAGTTCATCTCCAGGGGGAAAAGGTACTAGAAAAAATATGCATGTGTCTTATTATTCTCCTAATAGTCACAGGTATTTAGGGATGGCCTCTTGTACATGTCACTTTATATTATATAGAATTCTGATGTTCTATATAATTTGTCAGAACAATAAAATATTATGTGCTATATAATACAACAGATTGGGAGGCCACATACAACATGGATTTCTTGATAGTCGTTAAAATACATATCTACTGTAACTTTATTTTTACATGAATGCAAAAGTTTTAATAAGCTATTTGTTGGCAACAGAAGTAACATATTGCAATAAGTCAAACGGTCCATTCTTTTAGTAGAACCAGGTACTGTGGCTCCATATTCTTTACATTTCTACTTTCCATGGCATCCCATCAGGTCCAGCCACACCCCTAGAAGCATTTTGGGAATGCTCTTTTGTTTTATGGAAAGAAACTCACGCATAGAAGGCAGTTTGTTCCTGGGTACCATAAAGAGATGGGGAGATCTGGATCTCTGGATAACTGTTGCTGGAATCTCTCAGCGTGCCCAGGCCCATGGCAGTGGTCACAAAGACGATGGGGAGAACCACCTGGGCGATGAGGCCTTTCCAGTTCCTGCGGGTGTGGTGGAACCTCTTTATGAGAATAGCCAGGATCTTCTTCATTAACAGTCCAAAACCATCCAGCCTCTCTCCTCTTGTCAGGACTTTGTCTGGTTGAGGAAAAGAGATTTGATATTGTTCCAAGAGCTCCTTTGTTTTTTTTTTTTTTTTTTTTTTTTTTTTTTGTGCAATGCTGAGGGTTGAACCCGGAGCCTAGTACATTCTAGGCAAGCACTTTACCACTGTGAAGCTCAGCTACCCCCCCAGCCCAGTTCTGGGAAATCTTAATAAACCCAATAACAGAGTTACTGCAGAAACCATGGATGGATGATAAGATATGATGTGGTAGGAAAAGCTTTTGTTTTAAATATTTGGATTGGAGGTTTAACAATTCATTTGTCAGCCTGGGACTTGAGCCCCAGACTGAGGACAGATTTAATATCCATCTCCTGGAGTATATATAAAAGTACTTTGAAAATTACAATTCATGAGACACAAAATAGTCTTAAACGTATGCATGGTAATTTTAGTGATTATAAGTCCAATTGTCTCTAATTCTAATGTGAAGCCCAATGAATTCACCCCAATTGTACAAAAAAGGGATCCTCTTTTCTGAAGTGTAATCCTAGTTCAACTACTTGTTCATCATATTCTCTTTAGAAGTTTGGAATGATTATGGTGTTTTGAAACTACATTTTTACTAATAGAGTCTCAAAAAAAAAAAAAAAGAAAGAAAAAAACCTCACTTAAAAGAATGTCTTTCTCACCCCACCCAATCACATTTTGAGATGCTCTTTAGGTGCTGAGAAAATTCTATGGCTTCTGAGAGTCAGGGCAGCTGTGGAGACCATAAACTGTCCTTCCCTCCATGGAGCTCTTCTGGCTAACACTTCCAGCATCTCCCTCTAAAAGGTGGCCCAAGTGGGCTGGGGATATAGCTCAGTTGGTAGAGTGCTTGCCTGTCAAGCACAAGGCCCTGGATTCAATCCCCAGTACTGCAAAAAAAAAAAAAAAAGTGGCCCAAATATCTCATTCTCAAGCCTGCCACTAAGCATGCCTTCACATGTGAGAAGATGAGGGTATTCGTCAACTCTGTATATTTTTAATTTTCCATCACAAATTATGCAGTACAAAAATCATGATCTTCATTTAGCTGATAAGGAAAAATACAAAGCTGCTTAATTTAAAATGAATTCCAATTAAACAGAGTGAACAAGTTTAAATGCAAACTCATATCTCTGCAAAAGGGAATTGTAGAAGTAGCTGAATATTTTGAGTTAATTAGTATGCTTTTCTGTTTCTTGAGAAATTACATGTGGATGACTTACAGGTGTATCAAATGGAGTAAATGTGCTTTCTCAAAGATAATGTCAAGGAGGGAAACGTTTTGACTGAAGAATAGTTTCAAATTATGAGACCAATGCAGAGGCAAATATGTAGCATTTACTTCATGAAGCAGATGACCACTGTCTAATCAAAGTCCTCAATTCCGTGGACTCTACAATTATATTCCACAAAAGATGATAAATGAGGAATGTGTCAGAGGACAAATGAGACTCGAATTCCGGAATTATACAAACAGCAGAGATTATCATTTCTGAGTTTCAGAGACAGGCGAATGTTTAATTAAAAGTTCTGTTCCTAGAGATTTTTCCCAATTTAAGCCAACTATTGAAATGACTACTCCATAATTTATATATCATTTTTACTACATGCTTCCATAAGTAAATAGTGTTTCCAGAGGGATAAATTAGCTGTCAGAAAGAGACTAAGTGGCAATAAAAGTTATTTTTAAAAGAATTCAACTCCTGAAAATCATGTCAAGAAACATGGTTTTTCAAAGATAAAAGAATTGAGGAGGAAACCCTGCTATTACAGATAGTTAGCTATCAAGTCCAACTTAGTCAATTCAGAGATCTTGCCCCCAAAGCCTTTTCTTGGTCCCTGAGTGATTCAGACTTGGGGGACAGGGAGTTAGACTTGCTTTCCAGAGAGGTGCTGTAGAGAGTGATGATTCTTCCCCCACCCCTCTTTTGCAATGACCGTTGCCTCCACTGGTACAGTCTAATAACTGGGCATGAACTACCTGACAAGATAACCTAGTCCATTGAGATAGCGCCAGTTACCAGAAGAATCTTCACTTGTTAGGCAGAAATCTGAAACTGCAGTGAAAAGCACTTGGCATGAATAGAAGGAATACCCAGCACGACCCTATCGAGGGTGTTCTTCCTTATTTTTCAAAGTATGTTTGAAATAGAAAATTTTGGTTTGTTCTGATGAATTTTTGTATATTAAAAAGGAAACTTGTGTTTCCTTAGTCAATTTTATTTTCAAATCTAAAATGAAACTTAAAAGTCCAATTTTTAAAAAATCAAAATTTGTGATTTTCTCACTTATGGGAATTAAGGAAATTATCTACTTTAGATTTTACCATCTCTGTCTGTGAAGCTGCTGCTGCTCACAGATAAATCATCAGGAGTGGAGATGCCATTGGCACTGGAATTCCCAATTTTCTTTTGAGTTAGGTGCTCAAGACTCATATCACTATTTTTCTGTGACTCCTTAGTCAAGTTCAGAAAGACCTGGAAAAAGAAGCCAGATCACTTGATTAGCATAAAGCATACATATCTCTTCTAATTTCTAAGCTCAGTTTTGATTGTGAATTTTTTTCACATTTATTGAGACAAATATTTCCCAACTGACTTGAAGAGAAAAGGTTTGTATGTAGAAAGATGGGTCTTCTGTGGCTGAAGCGACATTTTAAGTCAGGCTTCCTTAAGAATGGCACAGAAACAATTTTAAACTTTTCCGATTTTCTGAAACATTTATTTTAAAATATTTATTTCATTTTCTAAAATCTGCACATATTTATTCTCAGGGAACAGCCAGTTACAACAACTTCAAGAAATAAAGAAACATCTGCAGGTACCTCTTCAACGGTGGTGTCTGAAATGCCGTAGCACCCGATGTTCAGGTCGCCCATGCCCTGGTCCAGCGCTCTCAGGAGCGACAGGTAGGCTCCTGAGACTTTGGTGCTGAATGGAGGGAGCACGTAAACAAGCTCTCCCCCGATGTCCTCCTTGAGGTAGGCTTCTGGGAGGTGGGATCGGATCATTGTTGTCACAGCCATGGTGTTACATATGGCATTTGCATCTAAATTTGGACTCTAAAAGTAAAAACAAAAGTTAAACACTTTTCTTCATGAACTATAGGGATCAAAGCCGGATCCCTTAATCAGAGGGTGACAAGTTCTTCAAGGTCATTCCAGAGCTGAGCTGGATCACACACCCCTTCTCTGGTGGGTCCCTGTCCCACCTGGGGACGCTACAGTTGTCTCCAAGTCCCTATTTTGCCTGCCTCATTCTCCCACCCCACCTGCCCCTTCTCCCAGCTCACAGCCCCCCCCCCTTCCCCTCCCTTGCTCTACTTCCGCCGCAGGCGTGGTTTTTTGATGTTTTTGCTAGAGTGCTTCCACATGGCACGTCCTGCTCAGGAGCTTTGTCATTGCCACTGCTTTGCTCCCACGTAGCAGCATGTCCCCTTCTTTCGCCACTTGCAACTCCCGGCTCACCTGTCACTTTCTCAGAAACCTCTTACTACCCCACTTAAAAACTGGACCACTCAGTATTCCGTCTTTCCCTATTCATAGAAATAAATATACTAAGTAATTTACTAATTACTAATTGATAATACATTAATTTACTGGTTGATTGTATCATCCAAATTCCTGATGCTCCACCAGAATATATACCCCATTGAGGCCTCAGTTCAATGATGAACCCCTATTGCTGAGCACAGGATTTGGGTACAGCATAAGGCATAATTATGCCCCTACTACATGAATTTCTGAATGAATTAATGAATATAACAATGAACTACTTTTCATATCTTGGAAGTCACATCAAGGTGATTTAGATATAAAATAAATAGTGGTAGTCAAAACCCACTTAATTGCACACCCATCTTACACAGTATTATTAAGTCATATGCTCTGTGAAGTGGTAGAGGAATCCTTAGTCAGCATTTTTGTCCTTAAAAAACATAAAAGTTCTGCCCAACATGGTGGTACACACCTGTAATCCCAGCAACTCAGAAGGTTGAGGCAGGAGGATCACGAGTTCAAAGCCAGTCTCAGCAACTTAGCAAGACCCTAAGCAACTTAGTGAGACCTTGTCTCAAAATTAAAAATAAAGGATGTGGCTCAGTGGTTAAATGCTCCTGGGGCTCAATCCCTGGTATACACACACACAGAAGTAAAATCTCCAAAGCTCTGTTGACCTTGTTATCTTCACTCTGTACTCAAGGAGTCCTGATCAGGAAGGGAATATATGATTTCATATTCTCTTCATTTGCTTTTGATAAGTGAGAAAATTTTATAGGCTGAAATGCTAGGGAAAGTAAAAGACTGATATTCCATTAGTAACCTTAAGGTGGAGATCAATTCTTACCTAGACTTAGTATTTTTTTTGTACTAGGGGTTGAATCCAGGGGTGCTTAACCACTGAGCTACATCCCAGTCCTTTTTTATTTTTTATTTTGTGACAGGGTTTCCCTTCGTTTACCTAGACTTTGATTCTCCATGTGTCATGTCCCTGACCACCGTGAGCAGCATCACCTGGGACCTACTTAGAAATTTAGTAAATGCTACAGTCCCAACTCAGATCTAATGAATCAGACACTTCAGGTAGGGCTAGAAATGCGGGGTTTTACTCAAGACCTCCAGGATGCTAATGCTTGCTCAGGTTTGAGCTAGCATCTTAATGGATGTTAGAAATGAAAAAAGGCAGTGAGAGTATGCCTATGTTTTACATAAAAGTCAACATATAATTCCTCAGTGTGGTGTAACGTCTCTCCTACCAACCTTCTTCTTGGTGAGCGTGAGGTGATACCCATCCCCAAATGCCTCCTTGAGGTAAAATGGTGACCCACAGCAGCGGAGCCCACCCTGCTCCAGGAAGGCAATGCGGTCACTCAGCACTTCAGCCTCGTCCAAGTGGTGTGTCGACAGGATGATTGTTCTGGCTTGAAAATAACACAGTTGAGAACAAGAGAGAATGAAAAATGAAGATGCGGTTCCCAAGATACACAGAGTTAGCAGGGAAAGTCCGGTGACGTGTGAGAGCTAATGGAAAGTTAATTGAAAAAACTGAAAACTAGTTTTGACTAAAATAATCAAAAGGAAATTCAGAAGGGCTGTGCTTAAATATTCCGGGGGTGCTTTTCATACAGGTTGGCAGCAAAGGAGCATTTATGATGTTGTCTGGGTAAAAGTCCATCACTGGCCGAATGGCATCGGCCACTCTCTAATCTGTTTGGTTCCTGTGGCTTCATTGGCATTCTCCCCGCCCCCCCTTCATTTCATTTCTTCACTATGAAAAAGCAATAATTTTAAAGACTTTTTGAATATTCCTCTCTGATTAATCCACTCCACTCTGATTACGCCTTTGCTTCACATCCTGTTAGCACTTACTTAGTCTGTTTTCAGTTTATTTTCATTTGTGTATGTTTGGTGTCTCTAATTAGATTCTGAGCTCTCGAGGCAGACTCTGGAACTTATGTTGGATTTACAGGCTCTCAAAAAGGCCAGTTAAGTGCTCAACTCACGGTGGGCATTGGATAGATGTTAACTAATTGACCTAGAAGTTTCGTTGCAAGGAAAGAAATCTTGGGTAAAGAAAGAGCCCATCTCAGACATTTCAAAGATTATAAACAGAAAAGGCTTCAACTTGCTTTTGTGACTCCCAGAGGGCAGAGCTGTACTGTTAAGTGGAGAAGGCACAAGAAAGCACTCATACCAGTTTTGTTCTTGGATATAACATCCCATATACTTCGACGAGAACATGGATCAACTCCTGTGGATGGTTCATCCAAAATCACTACCCTGGATCCACCAATGAGAGCTATGGATATTGACAGCTTCCGCTTCATTCCTCCTGATAATGTTCCAACTCTCTTATGGCGATGGCTATACAGTCCAGTGTCCTTTAAAGTCCTGCAAAAGTACAGTGGTTACTTTTTACAGAGAGGCTACTCAAATATTAGAATTCACTAAGCAGCTATCTTGTTCTCAGTGAGGTGCAATAAACTGTTGAGAATTCAAAATAGCTTCTTATTATCCTCTAGTTGGACATACAAAAATTGATACTAAGAAAAAAGACAAGGCAATATACAGTTCATTCATTTGACAAATACTCAAGAGTATCTGCCAATTTTGTGCCAGATCATGTTTTAAGTGCTGGAGAAAAGAGATAAGTAGGTGAAGCTTCTACTCATAAAGAGATGGTGTGCTAATATACATGTGTGTATCAGGAGGCATATGGGGGAATCCAATCAATAAACAAGTTTATAATGTGCCACCTGGTGATAAGTACAATGAAAAAATGAAGCAGGGTATGTGAGATAAAGAGCACCTGGGGCATGCTATGTTAGGCTTCTACTTTACATATGGCAGTCACCTCAGAGAAGGTGAAGTTTGAGCAGAGAACAGGAAAGTGGTCATTTGACCAGGAGTATGGTGGTCTGGAGAGGGGTGCTATGGGTTGATGGAGAGTAAATAATCAAACAAGTCAGTGTGCCAGAGCAGAGTGAATGGGAGGACAGTGAAGGAAATGAAATCAGAAAGGAGATTGGGGGCAGGACAAGTAGTGTCCCATAGGCCTTAATAATGACATTACAGGAGTGTTACGCTGAGTGTGACAGGAAGTCACTTCAGGGTCATGCAGGAGCGACTCTGATTTGCAGTTGAAAAAGATCACTCAGTCTGCTCTTGAAAGAACAGATTGTATGTATGAGGGAAGAGTAAAAGCCAGGAGCTCAGTTTGGGGGCTTGGACCACTATGGTAGCCATGGAGATTAAAGACAGAGGATTAGGGACACTATGGAAGTTAGAAGGAAAGAGAGTTAAACAATTTTGGTATAGCCAGCTGGTGAAGTTAATGACATTAAATGTATATAAACCAGAGAAGTAGAAAAACTAAAAACCAATTATTTTGTGGTAAACATTTCCTATTGGTATTATCACTAGAACTTGAACAAACAAGCTATGTTCTTGTTCCTGTCATGACTCACCTTTTTACCTCCTCATGGAGCTGTTTTTTAGTCCAGTGAGGAACTTTGATGGAGCCATATAAGAGAAGGTGTTCTTTAGTAGTGAGGTAACTGAACAAGACATCATGCTGCATGCAGACCCCCATGTTCTTCCGAACAGAGTCTAGGTCTGTTTTAATATCTTTTCCATATACAAAGATGGTGCCCGCTGAGGCACCAAACAGCCCAGTCAACATGGAGCTGGAAATGAAGGAATGATAAATGAGGTAAGGACCAAACATTTAAGCTCTACTCCTTCATGAAATGCCCTGGAGGGTCCTCAAACTCAACAAGATCTTTGCCCTCATGTTCACATCTTCATTATCTTACAATCATGTACAGGTTGCACCAGCCTGAAATCCTTCACTTTGGCACCCTCCTCCTATCTTGGTCTTCTAACTCCAGTCACATTTTTCTATTCTTACAGCTACCACTATGGGACCAGCTAACATCACCACATGCCTAGCCCATGGTCCTGAGCTCCCAACTCTTCTTCCCATATACTTTGGTTATCTTCAGTCCCATTCTTTACATTGTGACTAGAAGATTCCCACCTAGATTTTCCCCATCTGGCAATTCCTTAATACCCATCTCTTCCTTCCATTATATGAAAGCTCCATAAGGTCAGGGAAAGGACCTGTTTTCTCACCATTCTATCTCAGTACCTAACCAGGGCCTTGCAATGAATGCCTTTGGATTAAATAGGGAATCAACAGAATATGCAACTTACCCATAAAAATGCATTGAGATACAAATAGCATATTCATTCTTCATATTTAAAATTTTATATTCAGAACAATAAAATGGGGCAGACTCAGTTTAAATCACACCCTCTTTAAGTGCGTTCTCTATTCTTTTTCCTGACTGGCTTCTTATTTCCTATTAGGAATCTTGCCTTTTAAGCATTGTATTCTCATTAGAAAGTCCAACTCTAGCTTTAAACAGGTCATGCAAATAAAAGAGGCTATATGTTCACTCTTTTCATGACCTTCCTCTGTCCCTTTTATTTACAAAAAATATTAATTTCAGTCTTTTGGCAGTCACTGAGCTTACTTACAATGCTTGAAAATGCAATGTGCAACAACTGACACATTTCCTTAAACAAAGCCTAGAGCATCAATAGCACTGACTAAGCAGCTAGGGAACAGTGGAGGCAAAATAAACACAAAAAATTTAAATGTCATTTTCACACCTTTGAATCACTCCTCAATTCTGACATAGGAAAATACTACTTAAGAGATGAGTGAGAAAAGACAGTCCATGTACTGCCTCTGGCCTTTTTGATTTATATCTGATAGCTGGTGACTCTTTTGTTTCCTTATGAATCAAGGTAAGGATTTCCTGTGATGGAGCAGCAGGGGCTGTGTGTGTTCACACCAGGATGTGCAAACTCAATCTTACACAAGGACCATACTAGAAATCCAAATAAATGAAACAGACTGAATGGATGCAGCAGTGCAGATTAGTAGAGACCAAGGAACAACCAGAAAGCGAATGTTTCCTTTAAGAGAACAGCCCTCAATGAGCTCCAAACAATTGTCCCTGCCTAAGAATGTGGACTTAATGTTGCAGAACTTCCTATTACCTACGACACGCCAAGAATATTTGCTTCTGTTTGGAAACTCCTCATTTTTAAATGTTAGCACTCAAAAATGTTAAGCTGTATTAAGTAGGCCAATCCAGGTGGAAAAAACACACTTATTGTCTGGAGGGCCCAACCTGGGCTCTGAGTTCACAGTTTAGGACCTCTGATTTAGATTCTAGTATGTAAGTTGAACCATCTTATTCCATCTGGGAAATGTCATAACAATTTCTTAATAAAAGACATTACTTTACAAAAAGAGCTATATGTTTTATAATATGCTCCCGTGACAGTAATTATTGGAAATAACATACATGGTAGTGGTTTTCCCAGCTCCATTGGGCCCCAGCAATGAAGTAATGTGCCCTTCATAAAAGTTCAGATTGAGGTTATCAACAGCGACTTTGGAGCCATAGATCTTTGTGACTCCGTGCAGGGCAACTCCTACTGGGAGATCTTTAGGTTCTGGCTCAATGTTGGATGGTAACATGTACTCAGGACCTGAAAAGAAATCAAAGGAAGGATTGGAAACTCACAAATAAGAAAATATAGCTAGAGCTAGACTTTTCTCATTAACAATTGAAGACTATATAAATACAATCTTCCAAGTGAAAAAAATAAATCCAGAAATGAATGATTTATTACAGTCTTCAGCCCCCTTCTTACTTGGTTACAGAATGAATGAAGTGGGAAACCAAATTCTCTAAGGTTTATATCAGGTGCCTCTGTTGGAAGAAGCAATTCCAAAATGCAGTTACATAAATCATAAGTGCTTCTTACTCAAAGGATCTTGAATATTCAAAAGCTAAGTCTGATGCTTTGTCCTCTGATTGGGCAGGATGATTCTGGTTTGCAGAATAAATGTCTACAAATTGTGCTTTACACGGAAACAAGGCTAGCTTGGATCTGTGGTTTACAGAATCCAGTTTATTAATTACTTTCTATTTCTTCAGGCAACACCAATAGTTACATGGGTCATCCTTACTTTTTGAAGATGATACCACTCATCCAATGTCAGCAAAATATGAGCTTTGAACTATTTTCTAGCAATAGTGATGGGTTATACTAAATTACCCTTATTTGTTACTTGGTTACTCCCTATGACCAGTGGCAGATGGCTGGAATTAGGGGTGCATACTGTGGCCAAGGAACAAAATATTCCTCTGTGTGAGTCTAACTGGACCACAAAGGGATCAACAATCTTGGCCTAATTAGCACCATATGCTAACCAATAGAGCTAATGAGGCCAGAAAAAGCCACAATTCCATCCTCATAAGAATCCAAACACATATGTGTAGACCTCTTCATCCATGACTAAAAGGATGATAATATCGCCATGTTGAAAAACATGATTAAAACTATCAGTCATATAATTTTTATATCATTTATAATAATGAATGTTGTTGACCTACTTGTCTTACTGGCAGATGGGTTGGTGTTCTGCATCATGATGTTGGTGAACATAAGACCATTGCTTTTCTCATGCTTCACCTCTGCACAGCCAAATCGCTCCTTCCAGTAGGAAGGAAGGATTGGAAAATACCATGGAGCTGCCATACCATATGTCCCTGTAATAAGAATGTATTAAGAAAAATGATTAGCAATTGATTTTTAAGATAAGCATCAGGAACTAAACAATAGAATACAATGTATTATTCAGGAAGTAACTTCCTTTGGTTTTTTTATTTTTATTTTATTTTTCAGTGCTGGGAATAGAACCCAGGGCCTCACACAGCTAGGCAGGCACTGTGCCACTGAAATACACCCCAGTCCAGTTTCCTTTTTTTGATACTATATAAAAACTAAAGGGTAGTTTCAGTTTCCAAAGTCAAGAATATAATCTTCTTCATTTTTTTAATTAAACAGCTTCACTGAGGTACAATTATATACCATAAAATTTACACAATGAAACTGTACACTTAGGTGGTTTTTATTCCATCTATAAAGTTGTGTAAGCATCACCACAATCCAGTAATTATTACATTTCTGTAACTCTAAAAAGTTCTCGACTCCTTCCCCAACTCCCAAGCAATTGCTAATCTGCTTTCTATCTACACACACTCATCACTTATAGAAGTTTTATGCAAATGAGATCATACTGTTTCATTCGTTTACAGCATTAAAATGTACAAATATAAATAAAACTTAATGGAAAAACACTTAAGGGTGTTAGAAAGGATGACCCCTGGAGACCCAGAAAGGGAGCCCAGCTAATCTTCCATTAGAGTCTGGTCAGTTGTCCTTAGAATTAGAGACTTGGTTTTTGCCATTTACTTTCTTACACATATTTTTTAATTTTTTAAAAATTTTAAAAATTGTTCTAATTAGTTATACATGACAGTAGAATGCTTTTTCATACATCCTATGTAAATGGAGTATAACTTCTCATTATTCTGGTTATACATGATGTAGAATCACAAAGGTCATGTAATCATGTATGTCTGTAGGCTAATAATGTCCCATTCATTCTACTATCCTTCCTGCCTCCAGAGCCCCTCCCCTCCCTTCACTCCCCTCTACTTAATCCAAAGTACCTCTGTTTTTCCCTAGTCCCCCTCTTATTGTGAATTAGCATCCTCATATCAGAGAAAACATTCATCCTTTGGTTTTTTGGAATTGACTTATTTTGCTTATTATGATATTCTCCAGCTCCATCCACTTACTGGCAAATACCATAATTTCAATGTCCTTAGGCTGAGTATTCTCTTACACTTTTATTTGGAAAAATTGGGTTGATTTGCCATTATTACATGTTTCTTAATTTATTCCATTTTAAAAAGCATATCAGAGAGGATATTTAACAGTACATTACTTCCAAAAAATTTTGGTTAGTTTTGGGATTTGAGGATTCTATTTTGGAGATTACACATGGTGAAAGAACTATTAGAACATGTACATTAGCTGACTCACAATGATGACAACCATAAAAGGCATAGATCTAGAGGAAGGATGTTCATACCTGGGAAAACATTCCTGACATACCAAGCAATGAGGAAATAAATGAAAGAGTCGGCAAGGATTAGACAGCACAGCCAGCCAAACGAGGTGGTGTCATCCTGGACAGGGGAACTGTACATATTTTCCCACTGAAGACCTACAAAGTGAACGCAGATGTTTATTCTTCTATGACACATATCTGTGAAGACAAAACCTAGTTTTAAAGAAAGCGAACCTACCAACACCTTGCTCTTCATAGCGTGCGATATATTGGCTTGCATAGCTGAATGCTGTTGGGGACAGCAGGCTCTGGGAAGAAAATGAACAGGAGTGATAGTTCATGCACTTCAACCAGACGGACCTTAAACAACTTAAAATGTGGGACATTTGTATAGGTACCATTGAGGCTCACTCTCTAAGTGTACTTAAAAATACATGGGTCCTGGGCTGGGGATATAGCTCAGTTGGTAGAGTGCTTGCCTTGCATGCACAAGGCCCCGGGTTCAATCCCCAGCACCAGGAAAAAAAAAAAAAAAAAAAAAAAAAAACCATGGGTCCTGAGCACACTGCAACTCTGGGCGGGGGTGGGGGAAGGAGGCAGAGTAGCTGAATACACAAGCAAGAAAATCAAGACTTGGAAAATATTTGTTAAAAATCCAAGAAAAATATTCAAACTTATTAAATATTTCTCAGAAATTTAAAAAATCATTATAGAGTAATATAGTATTAGGACTAAAATTAAGTGAAAATATTAGGGGCCAGAAGATGTTTTTACTTTTTAAATTTATTTCAGATAAAAGATATATTATGAATGAAAGTTCAATAAAATATCAATGGTTGAAAACTGTTAACTGCTGCAAATTACAAATTTAAATTTTGCTTAAATCCAAAGTATTCAATGCTGGATGAAAGTTATTCATCACTAGGTCCATAAACAGCAGTGTTTTAATATGATGGAACTTGCTTCTTCTTTCTAAATTTCAAAGTCAGTAATCTTTATTCTCAAATTAATTTAGTGCTTTTGAATGAAAAGGCAGAAAAAAGACTTCAAAGTTGATATACATTGCCAATTTTTTTTGTCTTTATACCTGTAAGCTATATTTTGTCATGAAAACCATGACAATTATCCATATGAGAATAGTCCCAATACCATAGGCTCCAAAATATTTTTTTGATGATTCTAAAACATGATCTATTCCATTTTAATGGTTCTTTTTCAGGAGGTATTTCTTAATGGCAGCACTTATTTTAGCTCAGGAAGGTGTGAGGGAAAAGATTTATTTTTCATAGCCTTATGCTCATATGGTACACAACCATGTAGGAAAATTGTCATGACTCTTAAGCTTACTTTGCTATCAATGAGTTTCTAAGTTTAGATAAGTGAACTTAAGCTTGAGAATAAAAAGCTGGGGGGATCTACTCATCTCACATACTGGCCATTCAGACATTGACTTACCACGAATACCTTTACTACGTAGCTCAACTCATCCTCAACTGTAATCAGAACAATAAATGGAAAGAAAGCAATGACGTAGATGAGACTTCCAATCAGAGCTGCAATGTTGGTGTTGTTGAAGAAGACACTGATAAGATAGCTCATGGCAATAACTGAGAAGCTGTAGTCCGAAAAGTACAGGAACAAAATGAACCCATTTGTTTTAGGAAGAATGTTGCCAAACTTGAGTATAATGATGAGAATGGTGATGGTGACCAGTAGAAATCCAACACTCTCTATAAGCCAGGCAAAAAAATGGCTGCAGGAGTTCACACCCATCATCTTCATGTACTGTAAGAAGGAGAAAGTGTTAGCTACTTCCAAAGATGACTGCTAAGTCACAATTGTTTTTGTATCATGACAAAATGTCCAAGTATTCAAATACAAGGAACTAGGCCTTTTCATGATTTACAGAAATCAAGTATTTTTCATGCTTGCTGTGTGAAATGTGACTATTATACCAGCTCATCTTAGACTATATTCTTCCAGAGTGTCCAACATGATGAATATTTTAGATGGTGACAGCATTTTTAAAAATTACATTTCTAGGGCTGGGTATGTAATTCAGTAGTAGAGCACTTGCCTAGAATGTGCAAGGCCATGAGTTCAATCCCCAACACCAAAGGCACACAAAACAATTGCAATTCTACCTTATAACTGATATCTAGCCAATATCACCATATTAAACTGATTTAGAATAGATCATCAAATTTATGCTGTCTCCTGCAGAATTTTACAACGTGAATTTGACATTTGTGTGAATATTTCAAGCTGGTGAAAAACCATGCTGGTTTAACTTCAAGTTCAACATAGAGATGTAGATAATAAAAATCTACATTTTTTTACTAAATATTAATGGACAACACAATAATTGTTCATGTTCCTAAGAGAAATTAAATGGACCCAATTCCCAAGAATTTACAACATGGGATGTTGATAGCAGCATTTACAAAAGTCAGACTATGAACCAGTCTAGGTATTCATCACTAAAAGCATGAACAAAGAAAATGTGTTGTATACACATAATAGAGTTTTTTTCCAGCCATAAAGAAGAATGAAATTATGTCATTTGTAGGAAAATGGATGGAACTTGAGAACATTATGTTAAGTAAAATAAGTCAACCACAGAAAGCCAAGGTTTGTATATTTTCTCTCGTATATAGAAGGTAGGAATGATAAAGGAAAAGAATGGGGGAGTATCTTATGAAAATAGAAAGGAGATCAGTGGAGTAGAGGGGTGAGATGGGAGGCAGAAAGGGGGTAGGGAAGAGAAAGGGGACTTTTGGGAAAGATATTATCCAAAATTATATTGTGCACATGTATAAATATATAACAAATCCCACCATTATGAACAATTAAATGCACCAATGACAAATATGAAAATAAAAAAGAATTTAAAACATGAGAGCTTTGGCTGGGAGCGGTGGTGCATGCCTGTAATCCCAGCAGCTTGGGAGGCTGAGGCAGAAGGATCACGAGTTCAAAGCCAGCCTCTTCAAAAGTGAGGCACTAAGCAACTCAGTGAGACCTGTCTCTAAATAAAATACAAAACAGGACTGGAGATGTGGCTCGGTGGTTGAGTGCCCTTGAGTTCAATCCCTGGTTCCAGGAAAACACACACACAGACACACACACACGAGCTTGGAAGGGAGACCTTCCCCATCTGTAGCATTCACGGGCAGTGGAAGTTAGGTTTGTCATCCTGTTTTCCACAAAGACATTCACGCACCCATAATAAATTCAGTTATCTAAGATGTCCTATGTTCTTCTCTCAACTGACATCCACCGATAATGCACGATATCCTCAGGGCCAAATGTTCCACCAAGGTAGAAAGACGAAGCAGCAAGATCTGTTTGTGCACTAACTCAAAAGATTCTGAATGATCTAAAGTCCCCTGGACCTTGTTTGTCTTAGATTTGAGGACATTCAGTGCTCTGGAGGAGCCTGGAAATCCTGTTTTCAAGTTTCAACAATTCCTGATTAATGTTAAGCTTATGAATCTAACATTCCATCTTTAAAAGAAATGTCCCACTAACACTTTTATAACTTTTTTGTTATGGTTGTTGCAAATTCAGGGATTTTCAATGCCCCTTTCTTAAACCTGACTTGTCTAGGAAAATAATAATAGTAGGAAATGCACTGGATCTTTTTGCTCTTTGAGCAAAAACAGTGATTTTTACCATCTGCTTTTTGCAACTTATCACATTTTGATAACTCTGCTGCTCTCATTGTTACCATGGAGACCGCTACCTGACTGCCAACAGTCTAAGCTGTGGGCTTTCAGTTAATCACTACTGAGAAAAAGCCTGTGACTTCTCCTTTTAACTTTGCCCTCTTCTTCACCTTCTTCTGTCCCTACTGCTTTTCTCCTCCTCGGCCTTGTCCCCCTTTACAGCTAAAACTCAACCTATGTCTCCATAGGAATGGAAGCGTAGGTCAAAGTGAACGATTTACATAGAGCAAAGATTCACTATGGAAAGTTTCCCCCAATTTTTAGGTTTGCTATTATTGAAAACAAAATTACACTTGAGTGTGAAAGAGAGACCTCATGGATCTTATTCCAGAAATTCTTTCCCTGTCCCTTACCTTATTTGAGAAAATTACTGTTATGTTTACTGACTACACTTCAGAGACATTAATCAATTCCCATATCATTATGATATGCTAGCTCTTTTTATTTTCCTTTCTGCTATTTATATTTTGAGGTTTTTATTGAGGGTTGGGCTACTTGAGTATAATGATGGGGTAGATATAGAGCCCATTTAACAATACCTAAATTTTATGTATCCTGTACAAAAAATATCCCTCCCCCCCAAGTACAATGTAGGTCAGTAGTAGGCAACATCAGTATATTTCACAAGGTGAATATCAAATATCTAGGACATATCAAAGCCATGAAATAAAGCTGATGCCATGGGTAAAAACATGATTTTCTTCCCTCATGACTGAGAGCTGCAGTGTAAAACATTTACTTATCTAGAATATTTTCCACTCATAAGCTTGTTAAAAGATAATCTGGCAAGCTTGAAGACCAGGACTAAAGATATTTATCATTATCATTTGGAAATTTTTGAGACTCAAGATGTCATTCCTATTTCTAAGAACTGATCAAAGTTGGAGACGGATGATTTTACTTTTTATTGAAACAGGCTGAGTTAGATGTTTCCAAAAGTATTTACTATTTAACGCTCCAGCATGAAACTTCAGAGTTAAACTTTAGGATCGTATGAAGTGAGAATAGCTGGTATTCATAAAGAGAAAGAGCGATGAGAACATATAAGCCATCCGTGAATTATCCAGATTCACTGCCAACCCTGTGATAACAAACAGGACCAAGCTTGCTGACAGAAGACGGCCCACTGAGGACGGCTGGCTGTGCTTTCTCGGATGCCATTAGTTCCTCCTCAAAGTGACAGATGTCAAGTGCCAGATTCGCAATCAAAGAATCGTTTGTCCCAAGTTTCCCAAGCCTGCCAGAGCAATTCATCAATATCTGATAACCAGTTGCTCAAGGAAAGCCTCTATGCACAGTGGTCAAAGCTGGCTCCAGTTTATAGCAGAAAAGAGTAAGAAAGAGATTTGATAAGATTTTGGGTGAAGGTGTTAACACACTCAGGAGGGGCTTATGTGCGGAGGTTGACACTGACACAGAAAAATAAGTCATGAATGTTCATATATTTACTCAACAGCAATGTTGTCATTCAACAAGTATGTCATGTACTGATTCATAAGGAATAATGACATCTTCAACTTCAGTTTTTGAAATTCTCTTAACAGTAGATATTTTATTGATTGATTGATTGATAAGATATAAAGGATGTGGTGTTCATTACTTGGAATATTCTAAATTCCTACCAGTGGGGTGGATAATGTATGTCAGGAAAGCATAAAAAATTATTTAATGTGAATCTCCAGAGGACTAAAAATTTTGTATAATTCTTGGTAACAGCCCACAGATACCTTAAATTCCCCGTATGAATTGAGAGAACTTCAGAATTCTGTCTCCAATTGAATATAAGCACTGAAAGCCCTATGAATGTGTTATTGAATCAAATAGTTGGAGCTAATCCATAATCATGAAAGTAATAAGAAAAAAGACTCTTCCCCGTGTGTTATAAAATCAGCATTTTCTAGTTTTAAGATTGTATTTGTTAAATGCCAGAAATGTAGAACAAAACTCAATTGAAAGTCATTTTAAAGATAGTTGTTTTTAAACTACAGGATTAATTTAAAAAATAAACTTACTGGTCATTAATATTTGTGCTAATTTTAAAGGTCAAAGATTCACTGGAATCATCCTGTACAACAAGGTCAAAGATTAATGGCTTCACTGAGCTAGCAATTAACTTGGTTTTCTTGCCCAGATTTTAGAATAATTACAGAAAGAAAGAGATAGAATATTGATTTTCTTTTCCTTTCTGGTTTAATCTGAATGAAAAGGAAGTAGAAAATGGGCAGCTTTATACCGTAACTGAATATAAAATGATGGTATTAAAAAGTGATTCCAAGTTTCCAGTAACCTAACAGATTATCCACTGTCATCCTCAAAATTCCTGAAAGGTCTGTGCTATCAACATAAGACCCAAAAAGTAAAGGTTGCTGTGATGTGGAAAAGAATAGGTGGAAGTCAGGAGATTGGCATTCAAGTCCCAGATCTGCCATTAGCTAGCCCTGCGCTTCTCAGCAGGTCACCTCTGCCTGGCTGTGCCCAGCTCTCTCCATCTTTGAAAAGAAGGGGGATGGATGGAAACCATGACCAGTGGAGAGAGGTTGAGCTGGGACACCAGGGACATTCCATGCATGCCACACCTACTACTTCCACCATTTTGTTTCACAAATACACCATATTCTTTGAATGTAGGACACCTTTAATTTAAAGATGTGCCATATTTTAAAATGCTTCCAAAAAAGAAAAATCACCTCCAAATAAATCATGATACCCTATCAAATGTGTCCTAATTTCAGCTGGGTGCGGTGGTGGACACCTGTAATCCCAGCAGCTCGGGAGGCTGAGGCAGGAGGACCACAAGTTCACAGCTAGCCTCAGCCATGGCGAGGCCCTAAGCAACTCAGTGAGACCCTGTCTCTAAATAAAATACAAAATAGGGCTGGGGATGTGACCCAGTGGTCAGGTGCCCCTGAGTTCAATCAATCACACCACACCCCCCCAAAAAAGTGTCCTAATTTCAACAGCCTCAAAATGTGGGGGGAGAAAAGCATTTAGAATTGATAAAATGTGAATAATGTGGGCAATTGAGTGTCTCCTCTGCTACTTTCTGGAAGTGTAGTACTGAGCAAAGTCTAGATTTTAAGACTCAAGAGCATTTAAGGTTTTGGCCCGAGTGCACACAGACGGTAGAACTCAAAGGTTGATACTCTGATTCCAAGTTCAGTGTTTTTTCCACCATATGACTTTGACCCCAAGACCAGTTAGTTAAAATTTCAAAGTGAACGCCTATCATATGAAGACACAGAGCTACCATACAGAAACTGGTTCTCTGTTAAAAATATGTCTTTCATATCTTCAGTTGAGAAAGTACTCCATTATGCTCTTGGAGTACTTGGATAGCTTTTGGTGACACAAATAGACAAAGACAGATGCATTCTAACACAAGCTAATACAATGTGTGTGGAGTATACACACATATATTATAGACACTTGAATGTATGCATTGACACACATGTATACATATGTTTGCTCTTTCTACCACAAGTAATATTTTTAAGGTAGATATTTATTTTCTACCTATTTTATATTTATCTTACCTATATGTATATATTTATCTACCTATTTATATATTTTATATTTAGTTTCTATCATAGTTTTTTCCTTCAAAGTTTTCCTTTAATCTCTGAAGATTTCCTTCTAAGTACCAGGAAACTAAGAGAGAGAGAAAATAGAGACTTGCAATGAAAATCACGGTCCAGGGTATGGGCTTAAGTTTTCAAAATGGAACTAGGAAACCATGGCCTACAATCCTGATTACAGCAGGGTTCAGACCAGTTGATGAGATGTTTACTAAATTGTAACTGAAATGTAAAAATTCAGCCATCAAGATCAACTAGAGGACTGGTGACATAGCTAAGCTGGTAGAGTGCTTGCCTTGTAAGCACAAAGCCCTGGGTTCAATCCCCAGCACTGCCAAAAAAAAAAAAACAAAAACAAAAACAAAAAAAAACACAACAAAAAAAACACCTAGAATTCACATAGAAAATAAAAGAAATATAGGTTTGAACACTGGGACAACCCAGCAAGCCTGAGTTTGCTGAATGGACCAAAACTCAAAGCAGTGACTTATGCTTTATCAGGAGAAACCATCAATTGCCCAGGAGCAAAGGCAAGGTATGTCTGAAGAGTCCAGTGGACCAACAGGTGACTCTGACCTTGCTATTTCAGATTTTCAGCCAGGTATTGCAATAATGAGTGTGCCCTTGTTCTGAAACATTTCAGTTCTCTTTCCATGATTAAGAGTGGACTCATTATAGGATGGGGAGATAAAACAATTTCTATGTAAATACAATCTAAAAAGTACATAATTCATTGTGACAAGTTCTAAAAAGAAGTCAGATATTTTGGATTTGGGTTCAATTTTATAAAGCACATGCCCAAGAAGAGATCATGGTTCACACATCAGGTCCTGTCTTCTACCACTATAGTATTATTAACCCCATCAGCTGCATAAGGTGAAATTCTTCATTTCCTTAAATTGGGAGTCATTGGGAAATGGGAAGAAGGTGATTGAAGGAGATGAGGTATACTGGGGAGAAACTTTTCTTGAGAACCAAAATAAGCCACACGTCTGTATCCATACCTATAACACCTACGTTTGAAGTTGTTTAGTTACCATGCCAACAATTTTCTGCCTTAATAGTTATTGTTGATGTTGTTATTTAAACTTCCTTTGTTAGATTCTACATCCTATAGGTAATTTGGGGGTAGAAAAATACTCTTAGGATCATAATTATACTCATTTTATTCAAAATTATTCAGATTGTTTCTCAGAAGTATTTACTAAATGACTTTTACGTTGATTTTTGAGAAAACAAAATAAGGCTGCCTTTGTGTTTTGTGAAATGTTTGTCTATCCATTTTACTCATAAGGTATGGGTTAGGCTTTCTGAGTTTGGATAGGCATGATGAAAATCATAGTAATTAACTGTTCTATGAATAGGATAGAAAGACATAATAAGACAACATTCCCAACATACCTCATGAAGCCGGAGGTCTTTCTCATAAACAAGCTTTTTTACAAAAGCAGCTATAAATACAACCCAGGCAACCATGAGCACAATTGGAAGAGAATAAGAGACACTGGTTAGGAAGCTGTAAAACAAAAACAAAGACCATCTAGTGACCAAAATGAATGTCACCCTTGCAGATTGTAATATGTAAAGAATATACTCCCTCCTACGTTGAAATTATTTCCCATTTGGAAATTGAGAATAATAATAATATTCCATTATTTATGCAGCTGGCACTAGCTTAACAGTGGGCCCATGCTTTTCCTGCTGTAATGCTGCTGGAGTGAAAACGCAGCTTTGGATTGTTAGATAAAGTTGCCATATTGTTTACAGCGTGTTGGAGTGCCCTATCCCAGAAATAATTATTACATAGATATAATTGCAAAGCTTAAAACTCTTCGGTCTAAACTAAATTCTTATCTGAAAGGCAGATTTAAAATTAGATGATGATTGGTTTATCTAACTAAAAGCTGTATCTTCCCAAATTACTGTATTTATCTACTCTTAGGAAGTTCACGGTTATTATTAAGCTAAATATCCCAAAATGAAATATAGTGAAATCCAAAGCATTTGATTTAAAATGCAGAGAAAGAACTTGGATTTCTCAAAGGAATCTAAGGAGGTGTTACATAAATAGTGTAGAAATGGGTTTTGGGTTTTTGTTTTGTTTTGTTTTCTGGTAATGCACTAAACTAGAGGGTCACTGGAAGACCTCATTAAGCCTTAAGTGTATTCTTGGGTGGTTAGCCCATAATACCACCAAGGTTCAAACTCAGTGGTCCTCAAAGTCTATTGTGCATCAGAAACACCAGAAAAGCTTATTAAAACACAGATTTCTGGATCCCACCCATAGGCTTCCAATTTATTATATCTGAAATAGTCGAGGAGTTTGCTTTAGAAACAACTTCACAGGTGAGGTGCTGCTGCTGGTCTGGAAAGCCATGGTTCCGAGAAATCCAGCCCTTCCCCGACTGAGGCAAAGGCAGCAGTAGTTTTCAATGGAATTCTGCATTGATCTGTTTTGTATCTTGGGCTCCACAGAAGCTCTCATTTGGAAAAAGGTCCCAAGGCCATTTCCTTTTGTATTTCATCAAACAAAAGAATTACCTCCAAGTTCCCCAAGAAAATGCAAATATTAATGGATCATGACATCACTATCATTCATTATCAATTTATTATGCAGAAATACATCACCATCAGAGAGATGGGTGCTATTCAGTGGGGGAGCAGGGGGAGTTCGGGCCATATCCATTTTTTTCCCAGTAAACTGGCATGAGATAGGCATTTATAGAACATTTGTCAGATAAATTTCATCTTGGACAAGGTCCAGGCTTGATGCAACTTTCTGGCTCTAGCTTTAGGCAAAGGCACCCACTCATTAATAACAACTCTCCTGTAATGTTCCTTCCAAGTGATTGTGTATTTTAGATTTGGTCTAGTGTTAGGGAGAAAATCTGGTCTCGTAATCAGAAGGACTAATGCGGTGTTAGCTATGTATCTTCGTCAAGTTTACTTAATCTTTCTGGACTTCAGTTTCTGGAAATTATGGACAATAACACCAGCTCCCACTTACAAAACTGTAGGCTGTTTGATTGAACAAATGAAACAATATGTGTGGAAGCATTTTGTAACTTAAGCCAAACTTTATGTGTATACTTGTGGCTTTTGATCATCCC
This sequence comes from Glaucomys volans, assembly GCA_020662805.1. NCBI lineage: Eukaryota > Metazoa > Chordata > Mammalia > Rodentia > Sciuridae > Glaucomys > Glaucomys volans. Next base: position 41,220 of record JAJEJO010054223.1, on the reverse strand, counting down.
CTCCTACAGAATGCAATTACTTTTATTCCTTAACGAAACACCCAGGCACCCACCATTTTAGGTACTAAGCAGATAACAAAGGCTTGGTGAATATTTTTCCTTTCCCCTGATGTGTCTGAAGGAATAAACAGAAGTGAGTTCTCAAAAAAAGTGGTTTGTCATTAAAAAGGGCCTTGAGCGTGCAGACTTACTTGTCCTTCATGAAGCAGGGATAAGGAATCGCTTGGACCTGGACGGCTATTTCCTGCGAGTTTCTTCCTGTTTGCAATTCAATGATTGCTCTTTCAATACTATCCTGCAAATAAATGAAGGCCCTGCCGTAGATCTGGTTGTGCGATGGAGAATTGTGTGGCCCTGGGGCCCAAATCTTGGTTCTTATGCTCCTGGTGGTCTGGGCGGTCTTGAGGCTCATGCGGATGGTATATTTCACGACAGGAGGAAGAGAGACGTTTTCAGAATCATAGCCTCTATGCTGGCTTCTGTTAGAAGGAAGCTTAAAAATAACACCTAAAAATAAAACAGCGACAACAGCAGAAAGGTTATTTTATGGGTGACATTATTCATTGTTTAGAGTACACATCAGGGGCAGCCAAAGAGTCAATTGAGTTAGAACGTGACAGTAGGCTCAGGCCCCTGATTTACAGAAAAAATGGTGCATAGGGACTGTCCGTTTCAGAGATTTAAAATTGGGAATTTAAGAATATCAGCACAAACTAAGTGGGGAGGCTAAATATGTCCCCCTAAGCTACTTATTAAAATTTCTAAAAGTCTGCTTTTAAATGAATGACCTTTAGACAACTAGATCTATGATCATGGCCTCAGCTTCACGTCTTAATCATATAATCCTTTTATTCTTAATTTTAACTACACCAGTGAAGTCCCCATAGACTAGATAGCTGGGTGCTGCATGCAGGGTTCTCATTCGGAAGAGCATCAGAGAGGGTGATGACCTCCTGACTATTTTTCTGAGTTCTAGATGAAAAAGGTAAGGGAAGAATTGGACCAATTTTAGTACAAAGGAAAGCTGGGACCCTAATAGAACAGCACTTACTTCCAAAGAGTTCATTGCTTTTGTAGAGGCTTTTGGCCTCTCTCTCCATTTCATCTATGGTTTTTGCTCCCTGAATACGGTCGTATAACACACAAGAGGAAATATTTACTGTCAGGGAGGACAGTGTGTTAAGCTGATCAATGATGTCAATGTTGTTCTCTAATTTCAGCCTGAGAACATCTAAAGAAACAAGGCAAAAGAGATTTTTTTTAAAAAATTATAATCTTTATTTAGTAGTAGACATATATTAAACATTACCTAGATTATAATGTGATGCTGTAGAGTTTATTCTTAAAATACCTATCCTTCTATACCTAAGAAAATGTATATAGTTCTGCAAAAAATCATTGAGCACATTAGCTGGTTACAAATACAATAAATCCATGTTCAAAGAAAGATACAAGATAATTTGAAAGTGTATTGTTATAATTTAACTAACAAAGGATTAAAGATGAATATATTTTTTAAACTTGTACATATAATTAAGAAGAAAACTAGAAATAAGAGTTTAGAATAAACAGAAATGCCTACTTTGTGCCAGGAATAGGAAAATACAAATTGAAACACAGGAAAGTCTACGTTAGAATATATAGAAAAAATAAACCACATCATTTCCTAAACTGTAAGACACATTTAAGGTGTTTGAGGATCTGTGTTACATGAGTTGTAACTTTCTAATATCGTTTGATTTTAAACCTTATATGAATCACCTCTATTGATATCTGCATCAATCTAGACAAAATTATAAAGACCTTATTTTAGTCAATCACTCTGGAAGAAAAAAAGAATTAATTTTTCTTCAATTTCATGATTCCTTGTAAGGAAATCAACAGAGACAAAGGATAAATATAAATTGCAAGTTAACAAATCATTTGGCCAATTAAATTTTTACTAACTAGATCATCATGAATACTGAGCAAACTGTGAATATCATAAATTCCTCCTCACAGAATCAAACATGTCTGTTCCATTGTCCAAAATAAGACTAAATTTCTCACAGAGGGCAACTTCTTAAATTCATTCAAATTTAAAGCAAAATGTTATTACTTGGTGGAGATGCTGGTGGGGGAGGGGTAAATTGTGGTGGAACAGTGGCCTCCAGCGGCCAATGGAAATCAACACAAAACCTAAAGGATTCTTTAGAAATGCTGGTAGACCCAATCAAAGAAATGGTCTTGGAGTTCAGTGACCCCAAAATTCAAATTATAAAACCCTTTAGATATGAAGTTACCTGTGCAAATATATATATATGTATATGTATATATATACATATACACACACCCAAATATCTCATTGCTGTATTTATTTTAATCTTATTTTAAATTCTAAACTTCACCTTATATTTTAAAAATTTTGAATGGTACAGTTTATGTAAGAACTTTGTAGTTTATTCATGATATTTTTCTCAAATGGTGCCTTGCCAAAGTGATACTTTTAGAGAACAAATCCAACAATATCTTTTTTAAATCAAACTCAGTTGACTGTCCTAAAACGCATGTGAGTATATGTCATATAAATGTAGCATAATTCCTCCCTGTTGGTTTACTGCCTAAGCACTTATGTACCAGCAATGTCAGGGAAGGAGGGGTATTTGCTCTGTTACTGCCAAATTCTGATGCTCTCAAACCCTTCCTCATACAGTGGTTGCATAGCAACAGTGAATCAGACATAGTCTGAATTAGATGCCTTGCATCCTTTAGGTTGAAGGTAGGGATGTGGCAGAGGCAATGCATAAGTTCAGACAGCTGCCTTTGATTCTCTGTAGCCTGGTCCTTTTAAATGACCACAAGAGGAAGACCCAACCTTGAGTACTGATTTAGGTTTATTTTCCTTTGAGTCTGCACATTGCCTTTGTCTTGCTTTTGCTAACTCTATAACCATTTCCAATTACATTCTGGGTTATTCAAGTGTTACCAAGACCAGGAGATATAAAATGCTAAATGCAAACAGAAATAAATCATTTCATCTTCCTATGTCCTTAAGCACTTGCTTATCATCAAGTTATCAAAAAAAAAAAGAAAGAAAACCAAAAAGAAATGCCCCCTTCCTTCTAATAACCTACCTATGATGGAAGAAAAAATAGTACTTACTAGAATATATTGCAGTACACTTATTAATAATACCTATGAATAAGTAGTGTTCAAATAATCATTACTGCTTATAATTGTAAATAACTAGGAAGAAGATGAATGGATATATCCAGGGTCTCACTTTTCTCTGCATAACTAACTAGATGCTAAACACAGAGGCAAAGGGAAAGAGTTCACACATGGGGCAATGTTCTTTGCATTTCTGACATGAGCAGTGAATGAAAATATTGTGCATAAGACTCACCAAGTTCATCTATCTGTTTCAGTAGTTCAACAGCATCAAGTCCCACGGAGAACTTGACAAAAACTTGCACAAAGGGGTTCCTTAGAGTATTCTAACAAATGATAATAGAGAATCAGTTTCAGTACAAGAAGAAAACATGCCCAATCATTGTCTCTCTACACAGTAAAATATAAGCACTGGTGGGCTTATCAATGGACCACCTTGATAAGGCTCACATACAAATCCTTGGGAAAGAAAGAGCAGATGGCTGGCTAGGAAGAACTAGAAAGGCTGTGCTTTGATTTGTCCACAGACACAAATCGATTAGCATGCTAAAATGGTCAGATATGGCCATAATTACCAACATTAGGAAATGATATGCAATTTAGCAGTCTTTTTTCACATAGCTATTACATATATTTCTTTTTAACCAAACTATAGACAATGCTGTGGTGCATGGTCGAGTTTTGTTCTCCTAAAACAACAGAAAAAAAAACTTTTAAAAATCATGATGTCTACATGGAATCTGACAACACACTTGGTTTGTATTCTAATTACTATTTCCTACTTTGAGGCTTTTGGCAAGCGCCCAGCACTTCCAACTCCAGATTGCCTTTCTGTAAAATAGGGATAAATGACTCATCTCACCAGTAAAGTCAATGTATGTTATTACAATATTGTTTTGCACTGTGATAAGTACACCACTTATGAACATGAAAAAATGTACTGATGATAAAAATAATTGCTTTAAAATATAAAGACTTTTTTTTTCTATTTTCCAAATTAGAGGACATAATTTCTACGGCTGAAGCAGTATTACTAGCTCTTTTTATTATGAATTAAGTACTTTATCACTTATTTTTCAACCATACCTTGAATGGCAAGTACTATTATTTCTTTTTACTACTTCTTTGTGTGTGTGTGTGTGTGTGTATGTGTGTGTGTGTGTGTGCTAGGCCTTGTACGAGGTAAGCATGTATTCTACCAGTGAACTATAACCCCAGCCCTGTATTATTGTCTCTATATTGTCTCTAGTTAACAACGCTAGGACTAAAGGTATGTCAGTTCTGAGAACACAAAATTAATAAGGACCAAGGGAAAAGTTGAAGGATAAAATTCAACTCAGCTAAAGAAATGCTTATTTATCTTATGGGTTAACACATGGCCTAGTTTTTATTGATTGAGGCTTACATTGGTTGTCTTCTTAGAGCACAGATTGGTACTACTTATAATTCTGTCCTTCTTACCAATATCTTTTGTTTTATTATCATGAAGATGAGTGATTAAGCACAACATATATTATTAGAACACATGTGCAATAGAATTACTTTGCTAAATCCATAGCTGCTATGGGTTCTAAGAGTAGTTGGTAGCATTTAGACAGACGGCTATTATAGTTACATGCTGTGATAAGAGTCCTTTAAGATCTATTCACTGGGAATTAACTTGTGCATCATGGAAAATCCGAATAAGAGCATTACTAACAAGCAAAGCAGTATGTTAGCTGTGATTCAGAGATGAGCCGTTGACTCCTATTTCCATTCTCCCATCTCTCCTTGACAATCAATCCCATATTATTTTCAAATACTTCTACAAACACAATTCTCACAAATTTGTCAAGTGGTTATCCCATTCACATACCCATCTTAGAGATTCATAACCCACAATTCAAGCAATTTCAGTCGTTTGCCCAATAGTTTAACTGGCAAAACCAGGTAAAAGTTTGAAATGTCAAATTCTCACATATTTACAAACTAAGTTTTTCCTCCATAAGTGAGAATAGCAACATATTTTGTTCTAGAAGAGAATGAAGATATTTCCATTAGATGATAATCCCTCTGTGATCATGGTCAGAGAGATTCTGCTACATTACTATAGTTTAGAACCATTACATACAGCGCATATCCTCTGTTAATTCAACACTTTAGCTAACAAACATTTCCTTCATAAAATAATAGGTGTTTTTCCTTTTCACTGGGAAAAAAGTGTCAGGAAAAGGGCAATCTTCCATTTAGGACCATCCTATGTCAGTAGAGCCCTATATAAGTAGATTTGTTATCTCAAACTCATTACAAAAGGCCACTTAAGATGAACATGCTTAAACTTAGGATCCAAATGGAATAGTAAATTGTGGGGAAGATGTTTGATGACAAGTATATAACATTTTATATATTTCTTATTTAAATGTATTAAATATCTATTTTGATATTTATTTGATCACATAAAATTCAAGTTGTAATTGTTAAAACAAAAACTGAGGGAAGCATCACTTGGTTATAATTTTTCTGAAAAAATTTGTAAGATACAAATCATTCATTTCATGCTTAATTTCCTAAGTATAGTCATAAGGAAGAGCTTTTTATTTTTTCAAAAAAAAATTCTAGGGCTTCTGTTTGACATTCAAACCATTGACATTCAAGGTTCTTACATTGTCATCATTCTGACCATTTTCTTTTCTCCAATTGGTCACGGAGGCTACTTCTTTCTTTTTATTTTTTATTTATTTATTTTTTTGGTAGGTGGACACAATACTTCTGTTTTATTTTTATATAATGCTGAGGATGGAACCCAGGGTCTCACACATGCTAGGCGAGTACTCTACCATTGAGCCACAACCCCAGCCCCTAGTTCTGATGCTTCCTCTTTGGTTTTCAATAGCTCTGTTTGCCACTGGAACATTTCCCTATGTTATTTCACTTATTTCAGAAAATCCTGAATCTGTAACAAAAATTTCAGATTATGACCACTGTGTATTTGAGTTACAATGTCAAATCTTTAACCTACACTACAGTGGTCATAAAGACTGTTTGAGCTGGCACTAAATTTTGAAAGGGCCAATTTATTAGAACATTTTTCCAGGTATAATAACTTTTGCTTCCTTACATGGCCTTGAACACAAGGTACTTAGATAACTAGTCTAATGAGAACATCTTGTGCATGATATGTTAAAATGAATTTGGAATTTGATAGTGCATGTATTATATGTCTCAACAACAGAATTCTCCAAATTTAATGTTCTCCAAATAATTAGTGTTTCAGGAATGCTAGTTCAGTTAAGACAGCAAAACATATCTTAAAGGAGAAAATGAATAAAAACATTTTTATGATATTTTACTTTTGAAAAACTGAATTACATCACTAGTTGTAGACCAATTTTCAGAAGGTTTTATTGCTGAATTAGAGACAGGCAGTGTGATATGGAGGGGCAGATGATAATGGACATGAGTGACAGATATGTTCTTCTGACTCAAACCTCTCTGCAGGAAAGGTATTTTAATCTGTTGAATATGGATGCTAAATTACTATTTGTCTATCACATAACAAAGTGATCAAAATCTCAAAGAATTACAATGTCTGCTAAGATAAATGACTGAACCATCTCATACCTGGAGCATTGGAATTGCCTGGTTCAACAGGTTGAAGGAATTTATGAAAATTGGTGACTTATCCATCCACTCTTGAGATTTTTCTCTTAATTCCGCCAGCTGCCTCAGCGTTACATTAGACTTAATGACAAAGAAAGAAAAGAGATCTGGCCCATTAGCATTTTTTCTATATTTCAAAATTATACCTTAAGGTTGGTTTGTTACATAACTTCAAAGAACAGTTCTAAAAGATAGAGTTAATAAAATATATTGTCAGAAATTTCCTACAAGGTCAAAAGTTCTAAATGACAGATTTAGAAGGGGTCAGGGCATTTCTAAAAATTCTGGAAAATTTAGGGTTGCTTCATGTCCACATGAACTTGCAGCTAAAATGAAAACATATTTTCTGAATTTCCATGTTTTTCATTATTGTTAATGATACACTTAATTTTTACTACTGTAAAACATTCAAGTTCAAGGACATAAGAAAGATATTCTCATATATTGCTGGTGGGAACAGTTAAGTTACCAGTCTTTTTCGGAAAGCAATCCTGACAACAGCTACTAAAATAATACAGGACTGGGGATGTAGCTCAGTGGTAGAGGGCTTCCTAGTATGTGCAAGGCCCTAGGTTTGATCCCCAGTTCTGTAGAAAATTAATTCATTTTAAAAAGTTAAAAAAGAATAAAATAAAACATAACATCCTTCAATCCCTTAATCCTAAACATATATCTCACCGAAATAAAAATGCTACTATGTAAAACCACATGCACGAGAATATTGATGACCATGTTGTTTAGTTGTTTACATTGGACAAAAAAATCAAAAACAAACACAGTAAACAAAATGAATGCCCAATAGCTAAGGCTTGAATGACTAAATTCCATGTTTTAAAAAAATTCTCAATCTTTAGAAGGAATGAGTTGAACAATCCCAATGGAGTTAGAAAACATTGTACTATCTATTCTTTTATGACAAAGCATTGTGTAGAAAAGTATTGCAATGCAATCTCCTTTTAATAATGCAAACAATGACCAAAGAACTCTGCATGTGAGTGTGCATACCGTATGATAATCAAAAAAGTTAAGGAATGAATAAATTGTAGAAAGGCACATATTTGAACTCTAACATACATTTCTTTACATGAAGAGAAGAGTAAGATCAAGAGTGGAGAAAGAGGGGAGGTGAGAACCAAGCACAAAGGGGACAAAAACTATAAAAGGAAATAAGTATGTGTATGATTGCATTTGTGTAAAATTACACAGAGACTGCAGTCACTAAGACAAAGAAAATCAAAAAAGCAAGAGACAGTATTTCCCTCTTGTTCATTTTTGTATAGACATAAAAGTAATGTTATATTACATTGGCTATAGTGCATCAGCTATAGTTAATGAGCAAGTAATGGTGAGCAGAGATTTTTTTTCACTTTCACTCTATCATTTTTAAAATATGAAGTTTATAACTCAAATCATTAAAGTCAACTTTTAAATGAAAGGGAGATGCTATTATAGTTAAATGGTGTAGATGATAAGTATAGTCTTTTTTTGGTCCTGGGGATGGAACCCAGGGGTTCTTTAGCATTAAGCCACATTCCTGGACCCTTTTTTGTTTTATTCTGAGCAGGATCTCACTAAATTCCTGAAGCTGGCCTCAAATTTGTGACCTGCCCCAGCCTCTTGAGTAGCTGGGCTATCAGGCATGTGCCATTCTGCCTGGAAGCATATTTGACCTTAATAAAGTCTTTCTCAACATTTGTCTTTTATATAAATATGAAATATTAAATTATACCACCAAATATGAAGCCAAGAATCTCTACTTTAGTGACTACTTTTTTTCAAGCTAGTTATATAATGACCTAATTTTTTCTACCATGATTAGTTCCATGTACTTTGAAAGTTAAACACCAGTTGAAAAACTCTGTGCCTTTTGAGATAAATTGGAAAGTCTGAGGTCCTGATTCAACTAACCTCATTCTCATGTGTCAACATGGCTCATTTCTCTTCAAAAGGGTTACCACCCGAACAACACTGTTTATTCACATCCAAGGTAGCAGTTGAGAATGATTAAGATTTCAGAAAGTCAAGGGGAATAATAATAGTAGATAAGATATAGAAAAATCAAGAGTCAGCCAACATAAATTTGGACTACTTTAAAAAAGCATCTTAATACTCAAAACAGAAATATGGAGTTATCATGGTCAAACCTTTTCCATTATGGCCTTTGTGACTGGGTTATATGGTGCATATAAAATCCTTCCCAACAACATGGGTTTCAAGAAAGCCCAAATCACGGGTCCAGCAGGCATGTTAATGATGTCTTTGTAAAGGGAGAAGCAAAATGGTGCTGGAAGAAAAGACAAAAACAAAATCATTTAATAGATGTATTTCAAATCTATTTCCTCATGGTAAATTGACACAGATTATTATTCTCAAATCCCCAAACACAAGCCTTAACATTTCCTATATTATCAACAGATGTGAGGCATCTGGTGTCAAAGTAAGAAAGCAAATCTTTTCTAGGTAAGAAAGTTTAACCCAATAAGCAAGCTCAGAATAAGTGATGGCATTTTGCCAAAAGGAGAAATAAAGATTGAAAACCATACTCCAGAATTGCTTCCAACAGATCCATTTCACTAGCGTTTAATTTTCTAAAAATACACAAAATACTGCCATTAGGATAGTACCAGATACATAAGACCTGTTCAATAAATGTTTGTTGAATGAATAAAAAGATGAATGAGTCAATCCCATTTATACAAAACATCCATACATTATTTGGAAGAGCTGCAACTGATCATATTTTGCATCTCAAGGTTTATAGATCAAGTAAACGGCTTCGATGTGCCACTAAATGTTTATAGTTCTGTTGCATTCATGCGGCTCCACCATATGTGACATCAATTTCAAATGCTAGAAAGTTAAGGAAAAATATTGACCTGACAAATTTAAGGCAAGTTTTTGTTATCCACTGGCAGAGTTACTATGACAGGCAGATCCTATGCCATGCATCTGTGCTCTGCATAAAAATGTTTTGGTCAACAATGGACCACCATATGACAGTGGTCCCATAAGATTATATCACGTGGTGATCTTGTAGCCACCTCAGTTTGTGTATATATACACTTTATGATGTTTGCAAAATGGTGAAATCACCTAATGATGTATTTCTAAGAATATATCCCCATCATGAAGTGACTTGTGACCATGTAGGGTTGTGATTTAAAGAACAGGATCTGCAACAGCTCTGACACTTCCAGTTGAATGACCTTGGCGATATTAGTCAGCCTCTTTGTGCCTCTTTCCCTTGCTGAGATGGAATATAGTGGTACTTGTCTGGAAGGCCCGCTGTGGAGAGTGAGCCAGTTAATACACTTAACATGTTTGACATGGTGAGCGCTGTGTAAGTGTTTTCTATTTTTATTCTTGGAGAAAATTAATACCTCGTTCATCATAAAAAGCAAGACAGACTAGATAAAGTTCTCAATTGTCATTAAGAATAATTATCATGCTTATCTTGAAGTACACTTACTGGTATGTAAGGGAATTCCATATTTTTCAGCAATTTGCTCTTTACTTAATTTGTAAGTCAAGAAATCCTTGGTGTGGTTGCCTTTTGGCCTCTGGGAAGAGGGCAACATAGCGGTCAAGTAGTCCGTGGTGATTCCTTGGGAACACAAGGCTTGGGAGATAGTACTAAATGATCCTTGGGGTGCGTTCACTCGGTTGCTTCTGTACATTCCCTGGGAGACAAAAATCTGAGATTTATTAACATTATATGAGCTATAGATGCTACTACAAACAAAACAGAAAGAGAAAATGATAATGCTTAGAGCATCCTTTCCATAATTCCTTTAAAATGTGCATCCCAAATGTAAATACAGAATGATATATTCACCAATTTAAGAGGCAAAAAATGTTGCTCAAGTAGTTTTCTTCTAGGCTTTTTTTTTTCCCATATACTGGATTGGTTGCTGAATGTATAATAACTAATCTTAAATAAAAGTTAGCATAACAGAAAGAATCTTTCCCAGAATGTTGCCGAGTGACTTTTCTACCTGGGTTAATGGAGCGCTTCTGGGCAGATGAATTTGTTTCAGGGATTTCATTTTGTCTAGCAGCGGATGTGTGCCAGAAGCCATCTTATTGAGAGTCTCTTTCAGTCTTATGAAGAGTTCTATCATCTTTTCTACTGGTTTTTGATCTTTCCTAGGGAAAAACACCTAATGGAAACAGAATAAAAATAAATGACTTATACGAAGAAACAAGAACCCCCATGCATTGTTGGTAAAAATATCAAAAGGCATAGCCACTTTGGAAAACATTTTGAAAGTTAAATACTTCAACAAAAATTTACCATAAAACCCCCAAATTCCATTCCTAGGTGTCTACCCAAGGAAGTATAAACACAGGTCCACACAAAAATTTGTATCGAGTGTGCGTAGGAGTATTCACAAAATGAAATGGAAACAATCCAGGCAAATGGATCAACAAAGTGTATATTAAAATAAAATACTATTTGGAAATATTTGAAAAATGGGATGCTGAAACATGCTATAACATGTATGAAACTAATAAACATTATATTAAGTGAAGAAACCCAGACACATAGACCACATATTGTATAATCCCTTCAATATGTATAAAATATATTTTAAAAACTCTATAGAGACAGAATTAGAGGTTGTCTAGGCTGGCGGTTAGAAAGAGAAATAACTTCAAATGGACATGAGGTCTCTTTTCTGAGTGATGGAAGCATTCTAAAATTAGGTTGTGGTAATAGCTACACAACTGTTTACATTTACTAACAAGTACTTGAGTTCCAACAGCAAAATGCAAATAATGCAATTAAAAAGGGGCAAATGATCTGAAAAGGCTTTTCCTCAAAGAAGATATAGAAATGAACAAGAAGTATGTGAAAAAATGCTCGATATTGCTAATCGGGAAAATGCAAATCAAGGTTACAATGAGATATGATCTCACCCCAGTTTGAATGGCTATTATTAAAGATAACAAATTAACAATGTTGTTGAAGATGTAAGGGAAGAACTCATATGTGGCTGGTGGGAATGTAAATTAGGATAGTCACCATAGAAAACAGTATGAAGTTTTCTCAAAAACCTAGAAATAGGGCTACCATATGGTCCAGCAATCTCACTACTGGCTATGTATATCAAGAGGAAATGAAATCAAGATTACAAAGAAACATCTGCACTTACACGTGTATTGCAATGATTTTCACAATAATCAAGGCAGAGAATCAACTTGGTGTCCTTTGATGGAGGCATAGATAAGGAAAATGTGGTATATATACACAATGGAATATTATTCAGCCCTAAAAAGACTATAATTATGTCATTTGCAGCAACGTGGATGGATGTTAAGTGAAGTAAGTCAGCTACATATTCTTACTTATATGTGGAAGCCCAAAAGTTGATCTGGTAGGAGTAGAGAATAAATAGTGGTTAAAGGAATCCTGAAAGGGTGTGGGCGAGGAGCAGATGGAGGGAGGATGGCTAATGGGTGCAGGGATGCGTCTGAACAGGAGGAACAACTTCTAGTGTTCCACAGCACAGTAGAATAACTATGGTTGACAACATAAACTGAACATTCCAAAAAAGCTAGTAGAGAGAATTTCAAATTTTCCCAGCACAAATAAATGAAAAATGTCTGAAATAATATGCCAACTACCCTGGCCTGCTCATGCACAGTGATACATACATTTAAATGTCACACTGTATGCTGTGCATATGCACACTTATTATGTTCAATTAAAAATATTTTAAAATCATTGAGTTGTATACTTAAAATGAGTGGATTTTGAGGCATCTAAGATTAAAAAGGTTACTAAAGAAATATTTTAGAAGTCAGAAAGGTAAGCATCAATTACATGACACTTCATGTATGTGTAGTTTATTACTCTAAAATCTATATAATATTCCTAAGTATCAGAAAAGCTCTGTGATTTATCAGGTCTCATAATTTTAATCTAATACTGGTTGTCTGCTTCAGGAAATGACATAGAAAATATTTTGAAGTTTTAAATTGATTTCATCCCTCTAGTTATTCATTCAAAAAATAGTGAGTGCCTGCTAAGCTCCCAGCACTGGGTGGGGTAATGGGTACACTGTAGGGTACAAGTTGGCATCACCCTTGACCTGGCTGTTTTAATAGGAGGAACAGATATCAAACTAGACCATGACCAAAAAGGCCAGGAAATAGGAGGAGACAGGAGAGTTTAGCTAGAGAGTGATCCATATCGTACTGCAATATATACAGCATCAACATAGAAGGAAATTCTATTGTTTGCAACATCAAGGATGGAGCTGGAGAACACAATGCTGAGTGAAATAAGCCAGGCCCAGAGGATACATACCGTACCATCTACCTCCTATGAGGAATCTAAAAACTTTGAACTCATAGAAACAGAGTAGGCTGGTGGTTGCCAAAGGTATGAAGACGTGGAGAAAGGAGGTATGTTGGGCAAAGGACACAAAGCTCCGGTTGGACAGGAGGAATAATGTTATTAAACATTGGTAACCATTGGTAGTAATAATTTATATTTCAAAATTGCTAAAAGGACAAATTTTAAATATTCTCACTACAAAAGACCATTAAGTAGGTGGGGTAATAGATGTGTTGATTAGCTTGACATACTCCTTCTAGATTGTATAGAAAACATCAAAACATCACATTGGATACCTAAATATATGTAATTATTGTTTGTCAATTAAAAACTTAAAAATTAAACAGAATCAAGCAAAAATAAAATAGAGAAGTACAAAAGAGCCATCAGAGTACTTTCCAAGGTAGAACCCTAAAAGTGAACAGTAAAAAGCCACAGGGAGAATCAGAGAAAGATTGCAGGCAGAGAAAAGGAAGCTGCTCATGTGCCCAGGGAAGGCAAAGGCCACATGGCAAGCACAAGGCTGAGTTGGAGAGAGTCCAGTGTGCAGCTCCCTCTCTGTTAAGGTCTGGCCCAAGAAGATAGAGTTAAACCAGCACTGTTTTGGCATTTGAGATATTTCAGTGAAAAAAGAGGCCCTAAATGAAATTACATCCTAGCAATGCAGACAGAGAACACATGCAAAAATGAAAATGAAACAAAATGTACAGTATGCTCCAAGTGCAACTGAAAACAAGTCGAGCAAGGGAAGGAGGTGTGAATACTGTGGGTGGGTTGGATGCATATTAAACAGGGCGGTAAGGATAGGCCTTCCTGAGAAGGTCAAGATGAATAAAGATGTCCAGCCCTGCAGACCAGTGAGGCAGGCCCAGAGAGCAGCCAAGAAGGAAATGGTATTTTATAGATGGGGGTAGGTGGGCAGATAGGATGGGGGGTTCCTTCAATAAAATAAGTCACTGGGAGGTATGAAGTGGAGGGGTGACATAATCTGACCTAGGTTTTAAAAGGGTCACCTTGTCTGCTTGGGAGGTGGGTAGGTATGAGGGTGAGAGAAGCATATGTGGAGGCAGGGAGACCCGTCAGGAGGCCATGGCAGAAATGGCAGGTGTGGGATGATGATGATGACTCAGAAAGGATTATTAGCAACTAGGCCTAAAACACCATCATCCCCTAGTCTATAACGCCTTGAAAACAGCCTCTTGCCTCTCATTTTCCTTACTTTAAAGAGAAAAAATATTTTTTCAGTGTTTTTAAGAATATGTAAATATTTTTGACCCACGTATAGATTTAGGTAAACATGGGTATGTAAGTCTACTGTATACATTTTTCTTTCAGTTGTTTATTTATTTAATTGTTTTTTTAAAATAAGTATTTTATTTATTTTTATGGGGTGCTAAGTATCTTATTTACTTATTTTTAATTTACTTTTATTTATTTGCGGTGCTGGGGATTGAACCCAGGGCCTCAAACATGCCAGGCAAGCACCCCACTACTGAGCCATATCCCTAACCCCGGTTCTTTATTAAAGATGTAGTTACAGAGCATCTACAATGCAACGAGTCCTTGCTAACATCACTAAACCCTAAAACTTGACCACTTGCTTTATTCTCCTGGATAAGCAATGGAGGCCTCTATCTAACCTAATGAACTGAACACATTTTTTCCTGAGAACAACAAAATGCACCTCCCCTTTATTTTGCTTTAAAAAACCACTTTTTGCTAATCTTTATTTTTATCTTACCAAATTAATGCCTCTTGCTCTAAAAATGAGTATAAAGTTTATAATTTCACAATTTAATAGTAATATATATTAATTTTAGTTCCTGATCTTGGATACACAAACTGAGATTTAATAAAGCAATAATGTTAGTTTTTTTTCATCTACAAAATGTATAAATTTGTAATATGTGATCTCTAATAGAGGTCCCATTTGGTTCTAAAATAAGCCATAATTCCCTAAGCTGTGTAAATGGATCTCATCCCTTGCAGTATCAGAGAGCATGCGTGTGCAATGAAATATTTGTATACTGAACCATGAATGTAAATGTATTTCACCCACAGAAACTTGCCTTGTATGTGAAGTTGTAAATGTCCAAGTAGTGCAGAAGAGTGAGTCCAATGAGGTAAGACTGGTGGGATCTCTCTAGAGGAGGCAGGCTGCAGAATTCCTTCATTGCATCTTCAAGTTTGGGATTGCTGACATTGGCATCACAAGAATGCAGCCAGAACACCCGAGAAATAATCTGCAAGTTGGAGGAAGAAAAATATTTCAGCTGTGTATCATTTGAACATCATCTGTCCATGCTTAAAGGGTTTGGGGGTATTCTAAGTCTTAAAATATGACAAACTACCTTTAAGAATCAAGTAACTTTTAAAATGTGTGATTACTATTAATAAAACTATAGAGAACCCATAGTTCACTGGAAACCTTAAGAAATAAGATTAGAAAAAAAAAAGAAAGGTATGTGTGTGTTTGGGTGGTAGGGGGATCCAAAACAAATTCCAGATTTTCTGCTTTAACAACCAGGTGAATGATGGTACCAAGAAAGGGAACTGGTTTGGAGTGATTTTGAGAAAATTACCAAAGACTAATGCTTCCTACAAGTTTTTACTCATATTTAATTCAAATTGCATTTTGTTTAAATAATCATTCAAAGTTACAGTCTTGTACAATATACTGTGTGGGTCCAGACTTGTAAAACAGAGGGCGGGAGGGAAGCTCAGAATCACACCACAATAATTATAGTCACCCACTGGGGACAGTAATGCTTATACTTTGAAGTATAAAGAATGACTATGCCAAGTAAGATGTCATCTCTGTTGCCACCAAGTTGAAATAAGGAGAGAAGCTTTGAAGTTCAAGGTTGCAGAACTTTTCTCTTTCCTCTAAAAGTAATCAGAATGGACACTCTCCACTATATGCTTCTGTTTACTGAAATGAACCTGCTCTTCAGAAGCCAAATACCTTATTGCCGAAATTAGATCTCAGGATCAAGTGAACAAAAGACAGATCAAAAGGAAAAGGTGAATGAATAGAATTTGCGGCACAAAGAGGAAGAGAAGGGAAGGCAGAGCCGGTTTACTTTTTGTATGGGGGAACCAATTAGAATGACAGAAGGAAACTGCCCTATCTTCCACAGGAAGCTTTGGAGGCTTTTTATAAACTTATCTAATATTGGAGAGTAACTGGGCTGTGCTTAGAAATGACACACTCTGTCACATGTAAGTTTTGAATGGATGAGGCCTTAAGCTCTGCAGCTGTTTTGGAAAATTTCTATGACACCTCCAGACAATGAACTTGGAAACGGGATAAAAGATAAGACATTTCAAGTGGAAAACCCTATTATCAGCATATGAGAAAATGACATTATTCATTTTCACACTCAAAAATGTTTACTACAACCACAAACTTACCCATAGTTCTCTTGACCACCTCTATTTGATATATTAAGTCTTGTCTTGGGACTTTGAAAAAGTAAGAATGAATACCCATTTCTATTTTAGATGCAACAAATAGTGAATGGTCTCTATGTTTCTCTCTCCAATTAGGTAACTGAAGTTTGACTTTGATATCCTTAGAGTAGGTTCCAATTTACCTCACACAATGTGATTGATAGTGAATATAATTATTGATGGCACCAATTGTTTAAGAAAGCCATTCGAGGGCTAAAGAAGAAGAGAGACGGAAGGCAGCAAGGAGAAGAATAAATAAAAACAAAACGAAAGAAATACACAAGAATATTCTTGCTTCAGAATCCTATCTTCACTTAACAATTAGACCTCTCAGTAGAAAGGGTAGGGAGGAGGACGGGTAGGGGCAGGTAGGATAACCACCAAAACACCGTGGGATGGGTAGGCTGCATTCCATGTTATGCACACCATAGGGCAAGTATAGTTTACAACTTTTTATATATTTTATAAAGAACTGGAAGAGAGGCATTTAAAGACTCCAACACAAAGAAATGATAAATGTTTAAGGAGATAGGAATGCTAATTAACTTACTTGATCATTATCCCTTGTATACATATAATGAATTATCACACAGTACACCATAGATATGTAAACACATTCTGTGTAAATTAAATTTAAATTTAAGAAATTAGGTAGGCCTCTAATTTTACCATTTTCATGGAAAATTCACCAGATATGCATGCAACTTGTTAGCATTTTACTGATAAGTACTTAACAAAGACTATGTAATTTAAGCATCTAAAAACTGCATGTAGTACAGATCATGACCCACCTCAGCTCTGTTATCAGGGATAGGAATAGCTAGTAACTTGTTGATACTTGTGTTGGACATCACTGTTGTTCTCCTCAGTTCTTCCTTCAGTTCTTCAACATTTCTAAACATTTCTATTAACTGATCTGCAAGACAACACACACACACACACACACACACATACACACAATTCACATGTCAGCTGTAATGTCATTCATTAAAAAGACTTTTAGGCCAAAGCATATTCAACATACTCGACTTATCAGAAACAGACATTTTCCCCAGTTTTGGCAAACTTTGCAGCTTTAAGATCTATTTCTATCTGATTTAGGCTTGTTCTTATTATGACACCATTAACTCAAGGTAACAGATTGCTCTGGGTCATAAATTTTTCTAAGGTGTATACAACTGAAAGTTGATTCAAGGAAAATATGGTTTCCTCACAGAGTTTGATCACATAATACACTAAATAAATATTTCTCCATTTGATTTAAAACATCACACAAATTCAAGATGCTTTTTACCTGGGGTCCTAAGGTCTTGTCAAGTTAGGGCAAGGTTTGATAAACCTAGATGGTAGAGTATTTTTCCTTAGCTTTTCCTAGCACATTACAGTTCGTTTATAAAAGGGTTTCACAATTCTTATTTTCAAATAGAATGTCTTTAATTCCAAACTTTTTAAGGCCAGTGATCATAACTATTTTCTATCTGGTCATTTAGGGCACAGTAAACAATATTATGATTTTGCTTTAGCAGATTGTGATCTCCATTCTGCAGATGCCTTTCAATTTATTTTATTAAGTATCCCTCATGCAAATATACCTTCTTTATTTTTGGACTTAGTGCCCTTCCAATTTTGTGGCTGCCTGTTGTCCAAGATGCAGAATGCCTTTCTTTTCAGTATTGAGGTATTATGCAAAGGAGAAATGTATTGCATGGTGCATCATGCTCAGAATACTAATAGAAAGTTCTGAATTGAGATTTCTGCAGACAGCAGTGCATCTTTTTATTTTTTAATCAGATTATTCTCACAGAAGCAAATAAATCTCATCTTTGCTCATGCTGCTGACTACCTCATGCACTTTAATATATCAGAGAAACAAAAGGTGAATGGTCTAACTAGTTAAATTTTGAAGATCTCTTTGCCATGAAATCAAATTTCCCTGTTTGCTTTCTCTGCTAGCTTTCTGTGTGTTTGCTTTAGACAAGTAACCATACTTGAAAGCTTCAGGTTTCTTCTTTATAAGGGCAGATAGCAAAGCAGGTTTGGTTGGGAACTTCAAAAAAGCCTTTCTTAAACTGCAGCACAAGAATCACATGCATTCTAATAAGACAGCATTTAAAATATGGATGGGGAAACACCTGGTTGCTCAGAAGCATCTGCACTGTTATTGACATGCAGCATGGCCTCTATGGTCGGTATTAACTGCGTGATATTTTCCAAGTAATTCATTTGCAATGCCTGTTCCAGGAACCTGGAACAAAGTAGAAGAAAAGAAGAGATTCAACTAGGCATAACAATATTTGGAGAAAGGATTTCACAAAGGGAAAAGACAATAGAAAAACTTACCGATCCATATTTAAATTAATTTTGCTTGGATCCCCAGTCAGCAAATCCCTCAGTTTTGCAGATATGATATTGTCATGGTACAATAAGCTGGTTGCTATTTCTGTGCCCAGCTCTGCTGCTTCCAGAAGTTGCACGTGAAACTCACTGTCTTCACATAGACTCCCAAAGCTCATATTAGAGAGCTGGCATGATTTCTCTATTGAATTGAAAGTTTCTGATTCACAAAGAAGTTCGGTCAAGTTTCGAAGTTGAGACAGCTTTCCAAAATGGGGGAATAGTGGAAAACAGATTAGTTACATTATTCTACATATTCCACAGATGAGAAAAAGCAACCTGAATTGATTTACTTTAAAAAATATTCTGCATATGTACTTAATTGACATTTGAAATTACTTTTATTACAAAGTACTGTTTTCTGTCATTCGAGTTTGTTGTTCTCTTAAGAATTTCATAAAACCTTTGAGCCTATTAGACTTGTCTTTCTCAACTACAGATTCATAGGTATAAAAAACGTAGTTTAAAAAAAGAAGAAAAATGAGGGAAAAGAATTAGTTTGGTTTTATTCAGTTCAAATCATAATTTGATTAATTTTATATTGTAATTCATATTCTAAATCATGTGTAAAGCAGACAGAAAGCAGGTTTGGTTTGAAACTTTGAAACTTTTAAAAGGGCCTTTCTTCCTCACACCCAATAGGATGGCTATGATCAGAACACCAGAAAATAACAAGTATTGATGAGAATGTGGAGAAATTATAATCCTTGTGCACTGTTGATAGAAAAGCAAAATGGTGCGGCAAAATAGTGTGACAGTTCCTCACAAAACTAAAAAAAGAATAACCATTTGATTCAGCAATTCCACTTCTGGGTACAGAACTCAGGGAATTAAAAAGAGTGTCTGGAAAGAGGTATTTATGCACCTGTGCTCACAGCAGCATTATTCACAATAGCCAAGAGGTGGAAGCAAATCAAGGGTTCATCAACTGATGAATGGATGAGCAAAATGGTAGAAATACATATATATTCTATGAAATTTTATTAAGCCTTGAACAGGAAAGAAATTCTTTCGGCTGCAACACAGATGACCCCTGAGGGTACTATGCTAAGTCTAAAAACCCAGTCACAAAAGGCAACACTGTATGATTCCACTTACATGTGGTACCTAGAATTTCAGTCAGATTTACACAGAGAAGAAAGGAGGGCATGGGAGAAATGAGGAGCTATGTAACAGCTATGGAGTTTCAGTTTTACAAGACAAAACGTGTTCTGGAGATCAGTTGCACAACAATGTAAGTGGAATTAACACAACTGAACTACATAGTTAAAAATGGCTATGATAAAAATATTATGTATGATATTTTATCATAATAAAAAATTAATTGACAAAAAATAAAAAAGACTTTCCTAAGCTGCAGTGTGAGAATAACATACATTCTAATGAGACCATATTTAAAATGTAAATGGAAACACACCTGATTGTTCAGAAGTGCTGGCACTGTTATTGACATTCTCTTCTGCCCTCTAATGTGATGAGGGAAACTAACTGCCTTTGTCCTATGGAAGTGCTTTAAAGGGCTTGAAGTCCCAAGCCCAAGAGGAAAAGGAGAAAGATAGAAATCAAATAAGTTTCCAAGCTATCAAATCTGTTCCTCTCTGCAGCGCACTCTTTTCTATGCATTCTGAGGACATATTCCCAAGTCATATATCCTGAGGGAAAATAGAATTTGCCTCTGGGAAAGTCAGCTCTGTTGTGCTCGGAAGCTACCCTAGAGCTATTCTTTATAAGAAGACAAATAAATTGGAACAACGTCTAAAGAAGCAAATACATGTGTTATTCCTTGAACCTCAGCTTCTAATCAGAAGTTGCATTTTGACAGAAATGTAGAACTTCTTGGTATAGATATAGATTTGGGGAAATTTCTTTCCATATGGAATGTCTTTAAGGAGAGGTCTATAGTAACTAAGTGAAGGTCACTGAAATTAGCCATTGATCAACTCAGAGAGCAAATATCAATGGCCCATTTTCCATGGCATCTCACATTACAATTGACCTCTGGCTTTGAACTATCTAAAATGGTTTCATATATATGAAAATTCTACTTACTAGTCCTTTTGCCATGAGAAAATTTCCATTCTGGAACAGTTCTAGTCATTTGTACCAGTTGTAGCTACATATTTGTCATGCTACTCCTTCCTTTGATTTTTCAAATATTGGATATGATGAAACCTCACTAATGGAGCCAAATTTCTGTGCAAAATTTTCCAGGTTCTGTTCTTATGGTGTTTTATAAATCAATGTATAAATGCCACTGACTCAATATATGTTTTAATTGAATTTTGAGGGTGTGGCAAATTTGAACAATTTCAGTGGAAACTGAAATACTTTTTTTTTTTATTTTTTGGTACTGGGGATTGAACCCAGGAGCACTCCACCACTGAGCCACATCCCAGCCCTATTTTGTATTTTATTTAGAGACAGGTTCTCACTGAGTTGCTTAGGGTCTCGGTAAGTTGCTGAGGCTGGCTTTGGACTCGCGATCCTCCTGCCTCAGCCTCCCAAGCCACTGGGATTACAAGTGTGGGCTATCACACCCGGCTTGAAATACATTTTTTAATCAAAGGTTTGACATTCAAGTGTGGGAAACAAGTCACAGTTCATATAGTATTATCCTGAATCAATGAGATTAAAGTTCTAGATGAAACTGGAAATCTAGCCACATTGATGAAGTAGGTTTGGTTCTCTGAAATCAGAGTATAAATCAATCAATAATATCAAATACACTGAGGAGCAACATTATGGTCTTTTAGTATTTATCACTATTTACTTCTTCATCCTAAGAACAGTACATGCATTACATTTTTAGAAGGTTCATGGATCATTAATAATCCACATAAATTCAGTGAATTATAATTTTCTCTTTAAAAGTATATGTCAGCTCAGTACAAATTTGCTAAAGCTTCGCGTAGAGGCCCTGAGTCCTTTATCACAAACAGGTGTTCAGGCCTATAGTTGGGCAATGATCCATTATTAACTTCAAGTCCAGCTCTGATGGAATTCCCCAGTGCCTGGTGGTTACCAGATGCGTCTGATTTGAATTGACCTGACCTCACAATGTCATGGGCAAAAAAGAGTAAAGTGGCAACATTCCTGGACTCTTTGTGTGTAAATGCAGGGGGATGGGAACCTATTCAAAAAATTAATGACATTACCATAAAAATAGTGTGTCATATATATTTACACACAATATAGGAAATACCGATTTTGTTCATAGTTTTCCACTAAGGAAGTTCTCCTGCCTGTTAAAGGGACTAGAGAGAGAAAGCAGACAATGAAGGGAGAAGAAAACACAAGCTCAGGAGCAGCAGCGTTCCTGCTAGAGCGGAAGACTGGGAGCAGAAGTCACCAATGACTGGCAGGCATTTGCCATTTTTGAGGTTCTAAAGGATTATCTTAGGAATGCCCTGAGTAAAGTTTTGGAATATGAGCCTTAACAGACCATCACAACGAGGATGCTGGTAACAGGGTGGGCAAAGCAGGAAGAAATAGCATCCACGGGTGTATAACTGTAGGAATTTGTCTTCATTCTTTCAATGACATGCACTGAGCATTTTCCATGTGTTAGGCTCTATGCCAGGTCCTGGGGTACCACAATAAAGGGACAGACAGGACAATGTTCCTCATGGAGCATGGTCTAGGACTGAGTAGGTTTTGTTGTAAGAGTAGAGAACCCCTTATAGAAAAAAAAAAAAAAAAAAAGGTAGAAACTCTCTGATATAAAACAAATACAAAATGAGTGTAAATAGAATCTTTGAGTTATGCTGACTGTGGTAAGTACAGGGATAGTACCAGAGATAAACTAATGTGGCCATGAGTTAAGGACATTGTGACTCTCTCTGTGAAGCAACCCATCCCTTTGGAGACCCCAGAAGCTGCTGGTTTCAGACATGGGTAGTCTGGCTCCCCCACCAGGCTCGCCCTGCTAACCCACCAAGTTCAGCCTGAAATAGATTAGCGGGAGCTGGCCACTTGTATTCTCCTTGAAAAAAAGAAAAAAAGAAAAAAAACAGTAAAAAGGCCCCTATTATAAGCCTGCCAGGATTTTTTAATAGTTTTCACTTTAAAAACCAGCTTGTTGAAGTCACTCACGATCATTGCTTCCCTTACTTGGAGTGGTGGTCCTGACGTGTCAGTCTGTTTTCTTTTTTCCTCTCCTCAAAATAAATTTCTCTTTCTACTCTAGGGTCTGGTAGTCTCACTATGCATTGATAACTGGACCCCACAACATTGTTAGTTTCAAATGGCAGTTATAAGTGATTTTCTAACCAAGGGACAAGGATTATAGTTTATTTCCCTTTTCTTGGCTTCTAGAACTTTTTCATGATTGTAACCCTCAAGAACAGCATTACTTTCAAATTGTGGATGATGTTGAAAATTGTTCTTAGCCCCAATCCCATTCCATCAGTGTAAATTTCTGAGAATATATAGTTTCCATTTCTCTACTGTGTATCGTGTGCAACCTGGTTACTTCCCAAGTAAAGAACTGCAAAGAGTAACTGCCCAGGAAACACAATTATATCATTAATGTTAATTACTTTAAAATTCTCATTTGTTCATAAACTCACAAGTCAAGTCTTAAAATACTATATACTGGTTTGTGGGGATTTAGAGATGAAGAAGGCATGGTTTCCTAAGAGTTCATACTCTAGTGAAGAAATAGACCCTGTATTACAACAAACTACAATGCTAAGTACTGGGTTCCAAAGGCCAGAAATCTCATTGTCATTGGAGACTCCTGCTTCTTATGCCTCAATTTCATCAGCTGCCATGACATCCTAAATCACTCTTGAAACTGTCTCTTCCCTCTATTCTCTTCCACAGATGCCAAGCAGGCCCTCTCTTTGTGCTTACATTATTGCCAACATAGTCTACTTAATTTTCTTCCAATCTCATCTCCATATGTCTCCCAGAGAGAGATCTCTTTTTAATAGAGGCCACAGCTTTCGAATCAAATTTAAACTCCCTGACTAAGCAGAAAGAGGTCTTTTGGACCTGGACTCGGCATTACTCCACATCCCCTTTTCCCTGCCTCTCCCATAGTGGGCTACTCCACGTTCTACTCCAAGTGGACCCATGACTCTGGGTGACCTATACCTGTCTTTCAGGCTCATACCTTTGACTTCTTACAAGTCCAGTCTCTATGTTTGGGAAGCATAACTCTGAGATTAGACTGTAAGGCTTCAAGACTCAGAGTAAGCATTAACTCCTTTTCAAAATTTCTTATTTTCATCTCCTTGCCCTACAAACTGAGTTCAATATCCCATCTCCATACACAGAGTTCTGTCCATCCACATACCACAACACTTAACTCATTGTGCTATAATTGCTATCTGTTTTTCCATCTCCTCCACACTGGACTGTTTACAAGTGCATTTGGGTTAGAGACGATATCTTATAAATAGATTAACATTAGGGAACACAGATGATGGATGAAAAGAATAATGGATAAACATTACAGGACCATAGATGAAAAAGTCATTATCCTGGCTGAAAAACAGGGAAAGGGGTTATGCTCTAATACTGTAAGAGTGACATTTAAATTTGTCCTTGAAGGAAGAGTAGGAATTTGTTAGATGAATGCATAAACTTCCTTCTCATTTGCACAAATTAAGATAATGCTAAATTAAGTACATTAGAAATTTTGATTCATGTAGAAGAGTAGGTCTAAAAGGCAGGTAATCTAACGAGTATATTTATTTCTAATATACATGGACATAATGTTTTGCATGCCTGCTTAATTATACCATGTTGAGTATAGAGCAAATCATCTCGCTTGCCCTGAATAAACCAGTTCTAATTTTACTTTATCCTTAGCTACATAAATCCAATTAAACTGCTATTCTTACTAGGAAAGCTGTTTTCAAAACTTAATAGGGTTATTTAAGAAATGAAGTGAATTCATGATAACTTGTGTAGTATGTGCACGAGCTAAGCAAAGAACAATAGAGAAAAAAGGATGAACTTATTTAAATTTAGGAGCTTTAACTGTTTTGGGTCACTTTTCACTCCTTTCTTCAATGTCATACATTTTAATATGAATTACTTTTTCTGCTTTATGATGGCAGCAATACAAATAAGTGAGTCAACTTTTAAGGTTTTCGTACACTGTGAAGTCAAAGCATCGGCTTCAAGATCTACTCTTACAGACTTAAGAACCAAAGACATATCAAATGAGAAGTCATATTACGAATCCTTCTTCAAATTATGAAACTTAACAAAATAACTATATTACTAGCCATTCCTTTATGTGTGTAAATATGACATTAGCCTCTTAAGGATCATTTTATGTAGAGATCTTCACCAATTAAAAATGAAGACATTACATAAACCAAACACTACTGGTACCCTTTCTTGTACCAAGATAAATCTAGAGTCAAAACAGGATGGTTATTTCCATAGACCAGACCTGAAGAATCTTGCCAAATATCATAGGAAGTGTTGATGAACACATTTTTTTTTCATGACTTACTTTTGATTTTAGGATTTCAGGAACTGGAGGGAAGTAATCCTCATAAGAACCATTTTGGAGAAAAGATTTTTTAAATCGAATTGTGGACTGCAAAAGCCTCAGATTTTCTGTAGAGGGAAGAAGAGTTATTTTATATGAATTGTAAGGTTACTTGGGAAGTACATTTGAAAGACACCTTATCCTGATTTATTACTAGGTTTTTTTTATGATAATAGCCTACTTCAATCTAAATATGAGTGAAAATTTAACCTTTCCTACAACCATGTGGACTATAGAGTTCATTATTTTAAAAATATTCATGGATATTCTCCTTAGAGATAAAAATATTTCCAGCAAAGGTGCTACATGGTTTGACTCTCTGTGAACTAAATATGCTCTTATTTCTGAGCTGAATATATTATTTAGTTGAAGCATTTTGGGAAGAACAGGTCATATAATCACTGTGATATAAATATGCCCTTCCAACCTTGATTAATTCACGCCAGATAAACCAAGACAAGGCTTAAAGATGTGGTGTGCTATGTTCTTGCTATCAAATCTCAAAAATATATTTTGGTGTAGGAAAAAAGAATGTGTATCACCTAGAAAATGTTAGAAAATGCCTACTTCATCTATAAAAATTAAGACTATTTTATTTAATTACAATCTTCCTAGTTGCCCATGTTGGACAAAAAATTGAAAGTAAAATGTGTGATGGTGGAAAGTAAAAATAGACTACCACAAATTCCTTTGTTTTATGTAATTTATGCCTGTTTTTGGAACTTTGCACTATCACTCCTTGTTATGTCAACAACTAAGATTATCAAGGGCATAGAAAAAAGTTATGAAGGGTTTTGTAAGCCCCTAATGACTCTGGACACTTGGAAAGTCTGTTCAGGTGGCCATGGTGGCATTTTCCAGTAAATGATCGTTATATTTAAATTTGTCCAGGTAACCAACCGCACTAATTACAGCAACGTAACATAAAAGTAGGATTGCATCTTCCCTTCAGATATTAAATCCCTACACTAAAACTGATACATATGAAAGTTAAGATTTTTAAAAAATATTTCATAAGCAGATGTTTTAAAGGACTTAATAGTTAAGAACAGAAATAGAAACCAGGAGCAGAGTTTCACTATTAAGAAGAGTGTTACCTGGTGATCCCCTGGCCAAATTGTCAGTCACGTTTCTCACGCAGGCCAAGTAAGGAAAATAAGGACTATTTGATGATATATTTAAGATGGCATCTTCAAAGTTTTCCAGGATTAGGAGCCTGTAGAATTTTGGAAAGAATATATACATGAAGTCATTTAAACAAAGAGTGAGTGCATTTGTTGAGGTCATGTTAGTTCCGGTGGCTTGGCTTTGGTTGATGGGCATCAGGACACTGGGAATGTGCTCATCCTGCCTGATCCAGCCCAAGCGCCCAAGGGCAGCACTACTCGGGATGCTCTGAGCACTTGCTTTTTCATGGGCATAGTCTTTATGTTTAATTTTTTTGATATTTATCCTCAAATTAATCTCTCCCTGATTTCCTTTCAAACTGTCTGCCATCTGAGGACATAGACAAAGGTCATTGAGACCTATATGCCTCAAAGAACGTATACTTGTGTGTGACCTATGGTCCATCCCTTCAATTGGGAGACTACCTCTCTATTTTGTGAATCCTTCCCTTCGTGTCTACTGTTGAATTTTGTATAGAGATAGAAGAAATGTCAACGTCTGATTTGGGGGTCATCTGCTTAGAATCAAACTGCACATTATGCAAATCAACTAGTCCTTTCAGGGGTTGAACTCTGATGCTATTACAATATTAGTGGGAGAAACTTATCCTGGCATAGACAGTGAATGTGGGAAAATGTTTGCACGAATATTAAAGAAACCTCAGGGTGTTTAGATGTGGGCTAATGACACTGAATCCTTGAGGAACTTTAAAAAGAAAATGATTCAATGCCAGGAAAAGTCTCTAAATTAGCCATGAGAGCACAGCATAGTGGTCATTCGAATGATTCTCATTTAAATATAATTCATAACCTCCAGATTAAAAAAAAAAAGCACTCATTCCAAAAACCTTCTGCTTTTACTTAAGCACCACCTTCATTAGTGACTCTGGATAATACTATCTGGTTGTCTTAGCTTTGAGATAATTAGCCTCATTATTTATCATTGCCTCCTTATAGATAATCAATGCTATTTATCAATTCACAAATAAAGGACAGGACAGTATATTCTTAGACTAAATTTCCTGGTCAAAATGAAAGAAATCATATGTCAGGGAAATTTCTAAATCACATTATAACTATTAAAAACCCAATAGGCTTGTGTTATCTAACAAAACTAACCTTGTTGTATAGGCTAACAACATAATATCAAGTCATGTCTACATATAGCTAAGATCCCTGTTGCTCCAACCATGAAATCAGTGAGTCAAGTCAAATCAAGTCAAGTCATTGTACAATGTACTCATCGCACTTTCCTAAGACAAAAAACCCTGAGCCAGTGTCTTGGAATATGTAATAGTTTTAAGATCATTGAGAGAAATGGGAAGCAATCTCAGAAAGAAGATCCTAAAGATAAAACATAAGATGGAATTTGAGAATTCAAAACATCAAAGAGGAAACAAGTGGAATTATGGAGATAATTACAAATTTACTGCATCTATTTTCTTTTGGGGGGAAATAATCCATTTATTTTACTTGGAATAGTAACAAATACAGGTTTCAAGATAAACTGAGGTTTCCTGTGAACAGCTTGGAAGAATGACCCATTTAATTTAGTATTGCACCCCTGGCTCATCCTGACACCATCCCTGTCGCAGAACACCTAGCATTTTTTTTTTCTTTTTGTACGTTACAGACTTGAGTTACTAGCAACTGAGTGAACGAATACATCAGTGAGCATTCTAGGAAACTGCAGAGATCGTGGTTGTTTATTTGAGAAGAGACCAATGAGGCACATGCGGGGTAGGTAGCTCCTGCCTCAGTGAGAACGTCCTCCCTCATCTCTCTCTCACCTGACCTCACTCTTCTCAGTGCTGACCTTCCTTCTTTTGTATTTTCTTTGCTCTGGTACAGTTATTACAGTATAAAGCGAGTTCCAGCAGGGTGCAATGCTTAGCCACAAAATACTGGCCTAAACATCCAGATGGACTGGAGTAACAGATTCCCATGGCTCTTGTCAAGATTGGAATAAAGAACAGTTGGGCTTGCTACATCACCTAAGCCCTTCTCTTAGTTTTATAAGGAGCATTGATTGCCAACATTTTTGAGAATGAATTTAACATGCCCCCCAAATTAAGATTCCATGTATGTGTGCTACTATTTTGGCACAAACACCCAATAAGTCTTTTAAACCATTTGATTTATGGATCCTTGATTCAAATTGCTAACTCCCAAGAGTGCTTACAATAAAAGGTGAGCCGTGTATGTGCACGTTCTTGACACCTCACTCAAAGACAAACAATGAATAGAACCAAAATAATGATGGAGAAGAGCCATGAAGGAAAAGTGTTTTTGAGTAGATTTCTTTAAAAAACAAAACCTCTTTTATTCTTTTATCTTATGTCACTGTTGCTACTCTATGATTATTTTTAAGTGGGAAGGGAAAGGAAGTCTGAAGATAAGAAATCCCTTAATTTTATCAATCACAAAAAGAGCCATCTTAGAAGTATTGAATTCTTCCTAGTAAACTGTCAGCCAACTGTCAGCAGCTAACTGCATCTGCTGTGGGGTGGGCAAGGCTGAGCCACTGGCTCTGTCAAGGCTCGGTGCCTCTAGGCCCTGATAAAGACACCTGGTGTCAGCAGTAAGCGTCTACCTGTTTCAACTTAAAAGGTGGTTTAAAAAATTCTTATTTTTGATCGCTATATAGGGAGTGTGTTTAAAAGACCTATGTATTTGAAACATGGCAGCCTGGCTATGGGGACATTGTCCAAGGATTAAGTTGCTCTGGGAGAAGAACCTGGATCAGCCACCATGGAGGAGGAAGGAGATGGCAAGAGAAATAGGAAGTGGTTGTTTATGCCAGGATTTTGCCTAGAATTGACTCTGAGTTAGAGACCTTTTCATTGAATAATAGCAAGTTTTAATAATAGCAGCTACTTGGATTCTGCTTTAGAAAAAAATGAAGAGTGAAACATCACTACCCTATGTACAGGTATGATTATACAAATGGTGTGACTCTACTTCATGCACAACCAGAGAAACAACAGTTGTACCCCATTTGTATACAATGAATCAAAATAAATTTAAAAAATAAATAAAAATCTCAAAAAAGCAGTGCCAGTTCACCACGTTTATATTTGCAGCTATTATAATACCAGTGAAACAAGTAAAAAACAACATTTTTCCCAAACTGTAGATTAAACTTTTCCTGCTTTACAAAGGATTTTATAACTGAAAATTCTAATTTAAAATACAAAGTGTATAACATTTTCATGCAAATGAACAGAAGAAAATCTTAAGGGCTTATATTTCTTTAATGTTGGAAATATTTGTTAAAAGTTGTATTTCTTTTTTTTAATATATTAAATGAACATGACTTTGCCCCCCCTAAATAAGTTCTACTCTTTCTTCTTATTATGAGTTAGTTTATTTTTTAACTGAAACAAAATTGTACTTATTTATGGGACATTCTGTGATATTTTGATCCATGCCAACATTGCATTAGGTTAAACATATATCCTCAAACATTTATCATTTCTTCATGGTGAAAACATACTAGCTTTTTGTAGTATGCAGTAGAATAATCATCTATAATCACCCTATTGAACAGTAGCACACCAGAACTTCTTGCGCCTAGATTTCAATATCCATTAATCAACCTTTCCCTCGCCTCCTCTTTATTTTTATTTGCACAAATATCCATTAGCACAAAAATGTATTTGGGGGACTAGAGTCAAAGAATTTCAAAAGTTTAATTTATCAGATTTAAAACAACCCTCATCTGGCCAGCCATCTAATCGCTGAATTTGCCTTGAACAGCAGAAATTTACCTCCCAACAGCTACGGCAGGGAACTGCTTAATATCCTACTACCATTATTACAGTTACTCCAGGAATCTGCTTACATCGATGATCTTTAGTCCCCATGGTCCTTCCTGTCATTTCCTCCACATATTCCTGGCACTCTTTATACATCCCAATAAAAGTCCAAATTTCAATTATCTATCAACAGTCTTGTCTACCTGCCTATTAAACAAATATTGCATTACCTTGATCAGAATAAGAAATATTTTGGTTCTTTAAAAACTAAAAGAAATATTAGTGTGAAAAATTGGGTGCTGCTATGGTCTGAATATTTTTATCCCCCTAAATTCATGTATTGAAACCCTAATTCCTAAGGTGACAGTATTAGGAGGTGTGACCTATGGTAGGTGGTCAAGTACTAAGAGCAGAGTTTTCACAACAGTAATGTTTGGAATGGCCCTTATAAGTTAAAGTGACCATAGAGAGCTGTCTTGCCCCTTTCACCATGTGAGGACAGAGTGAGATGTCACCATCTGAAAGCACACATCAGACCCGAATCTTCTGGGGCCTTGATATAGGACTTCCCAGCCTGCAAAAGTATAAATGAGTTTCTATTGTTTAAAAGCTTCCTTATTTATAGCATTTTGCAATAGCAGCTTGAACAGACTAACACAGATGCTTATATATTTTTCATGTTGAAATCCTTTAAAAGAGTTGGAAACTGACCCCATATGCATGCCTAAAGTAGTATGCAGACTTGACACATTAGATCTAGTGACACAATCTTAACAGTGAAAAAGAGGTCCTCGTGTAGTATCATCCAAAGATGTCATTCAACAATTCCACAAGAAGTTTCCACTTTACTACACTTGTGCTGTGTCCTTTTCTTTGGAAGTCAATAGTTGGTTTTTATATCCCATGGTTTTAGACATTACTAATAGAATTGTGTTTATGAACTGTTTTAATTGCTTATTCAACCAAGTTACCAACCAATTTAGAAACGAAGACTTACTGCGCAGCCAGACTGCTTGGGGACAGTGTCTGTCCATCATCGTCACTCCACAGGTGTGTTGTGTTATCAGAGTCACCTAAAGGAATGATATTTATATAAGTAAATATTTAACAAATGTTGCTTAAAGATTTTTTTTTTTCTTCTCAGCAAAAACCATTCCAAGTCACTGTCAGGGAAGGGAACAGAAAGGCACTAAGGGAAAGAGAGGAGAGAAGGGAAAGATGGAGAAAAGGGGAGAGAAGAGGTTGGGGAGAGAGAGGAGGAGAAAGTGGACGTGATCAAAACATGATTCGTGCCTGTATGAAAATGTCACAGTGAAATGCATTAATCTGTATAATTAATACACATTAATAACTATAATTTTAAAAAGAAAAATGCAGCATGTACACAAAAAAACTTAACTCAAGTGAAATTAATAGGGAAAAAATGGAAAAAGTCTGAACATATTTTTCCAAAAGCATTTTACAGAAGATGTTTATGCTCTTTTTGTTAGACTCATTTAGGATATTTATAGGAAATAGGTGCCTGCTGATCAAAGTAATCCCAAGAGTCAAACATGCATTTCTAATAAATTCTTTCTCCATGCCTTAAACTACCACATTGTTTTCTCCTAAGACTTCTTTGCAGAGATGACTCTTAAATTTCATGGTGAAGACCGACTACAACATGATTTGTTAACCAAATGAAGCCAATTTTCACTCTTACAGGTCACTGGACTTCTTTTCTTTTGCGGGGAGGGCGTGGGGATCTTCAGTTGCTTATAATATAGCCTTGGGAAACATCTGCCATCACCATTCGGTATTCTCTACATTTCAAAAAACAGCCACTGATCATCAAAAGCAGCTATGAATGCAAATTGACTAATGTTGACAGAACTGTTCTGAGTCATCCCAAATATTAAGAACTTTCAGAGTGTGGAAAGGCAATGGCCAAGTTGGATCTTAAGGAAACTATATGTGAAGATCAAATTCAACATGGAGAGTTTTCCCTGGAAGTTAAATAGGTCACTGATTCTGCTTGCCGCAGGTTATATAATAAGAGTAAGTGTACAACCGCATTCACATGAGAAATCTGAAATGAAAATTCTTTAGATGGATACTGCATAAATAAAAGCAGCACAAATCCAGTGCTTTAAGGGAGTTCCTTTAGGAAAACAGTGTCACATATTTCAGTCTTCTCTTCAGACACTACTCTTTTCTTACAATAAAAGTTCCTTTTGTTTTGTTTTGTTTTGTTTTTGAGGTGCTGGGGATTGAACCCAGGGCCTTGTGCATGCAAGGCAAGCACTTTAAAACTTGAACTACATCCCCAGCCCCCTTTTTTTTCTTCTTAATAATTTTAGTCATAGATGGACACAATACCTTTGTTTATTTAGTTGTTGTTGTTGTTTTTTTTTTTAATGTGGTGCTGGAATCCAATTCAGTGCCTTATGTGTGATTGGCAAGTGCTCTACCACTGAGCCACAACCCCAGACTCCTCATTTCTTATAAATAATCCAATATGGTTCAATGCTTTGCCTTTTAACATTGGTCTAGACTTTTTTTTCTCTTCCTTCCTTCTCTTTTCTTTCATAGTACTGGA
This sequence comes from Glaucomys volans, assembly GCA_020662805.1. Lineage (NCBI taxonomy): Eukaryota > Metazoa > Chordata > Mammalia > Rodentia > Sciuridae > Glaucomys > Glaucomys volans. Next base: position 8,228 of record JAJEJO010054223.1, on the reverse strand, counting down.
GATTTAACCCAGGGGCACTTCACTATTGAGCCATATCCCTAGCCCTTCTATTTTGAGGCAGTCTCACTAATTTGCTTAGGGTCTTGCTAGCTAGGTTGTTAGACTAGTCCCAAATTTGCAATCCTCCTATCTTAGCCTCCTGAGTTGGTGTCTAATCACTTTCAATAGAATACTTTATTACCAGCTTTAATAGTTTTTCCATTGCTTCTAGGCAGTACATGCTAAAGCTTTTTAAGAAGGTCCTAATATAAAACTGTCATCAATGCATTTCTGGTGCTGATTGGTTTATTTTATTCAAATGAACTTGTGCATAAAAAATACTATCCCTGAATTTAAAACCTCTTCACCTCCTGCATCATTCACATTTAAGTCTTATTTGCCTGGCCACTAGTAGCTAGCAGAGTGGCTTTTTCAGTTTTCCTGTTCAGAAGAGTGGAGTTTCCTGTGCTTTGCTCAAGGTGTAGCTGAATATTATTGTTCTACTGATAGACTACACATGTGCAAGTTTAGCTACCAAGAATGAAGATGCCCAGAATAAATAAGCCAAATAATAATAGTAACACTATTACTTGTTGTATTCACATATAACAAGAATAGAGACCCAATGAGATTTAAGCTTTTGCAATGTAAAAGTTAACAAAACTGCTTTTCCAAGATCAAATATCGCTCACTTTGAACTCCAGTGTGATGCTCAGCAAGTTGGCATTTGTATACTATGTGGTTATGGAGTTTCTTTTTCATTAAGCTATTAAAGTAAGTAACTAGTAGAAATTAACTTTATGTTATCAATGATAGACTTGACCTTGAAGTTAAATGGAAATTTCCCCTCTGGCCACTAAGGACTATAAAGTATCTTGGAAGAATCACTGTACTAAACAGGCCTAAATGAAGTGGAAAATGTTACAAACCTCTGATTTTTGTAGGATTGGGCATGTTTAAAAGTGGAACCCACAGACATCTAGTGTACAGATACCTTTTTGCATTGGTAGGGATTGTTTTCTATTTAAAAATGAAATTTCATATAACATGCTATTTAGGAAAAGCCAAATTCCAATAACTCATAAAGGTAATCTCTACTCCTGAAACTCAGTCTTTATAAATGGAAGTATTAGAGCTTATTAACTGTATCAGGGATCCTTACTGGGATTAGATCCCTTAGGACAGAAGGAAGACAACCTTCTTCCCAGGGGTTTATTAGGTTGCTGAGGAGGCTCCTGAAGAATCCCTGAGTGTGTTCATAACTCAGGTTGAATCAGAGCTGGACGTGGGGAGAAAGAAGCAGGTAGGAAACAGAGTGTGGAGGGAACAGGAGAGTGACTGAAAAAGCGTACCCTGTGGGGAGAGGTGCAGCAGGATAGGCCACACCCCCTCAGGAGTTGAATGTGGGAGCAGTGAAGAGGTCTGGTGCAGTAGGTACTCGCAAGACCGGGTAAGAAACCCTGGATTCAAGTGTGTCTATGTCCCAGAGAGAAAATGGGAGTGAGGCTAACTACGTGAGAAGTCATAGGACCTGGCTTTGAGGACAGACAGATCCAGGTTCAACCTCAGTTTGGCCACGGGCTGTGTGTAGAACTAGGTAGTGTCCAGCCTCTTTTGCCTCAGTTTCTTTGTCTGTGAAATGGGATGGTAGCTGCATCTCATTGTTTTGACAGTAAAAGGAATTGAAAATAATGAAGCACTTGGCATTGACACAAGGAATACTATTATTTCCCCTATTCGAAAGACTGATGTGAGACCTACAAGGCTATCTTTACCCTGTCATGCATTAAAGAGGTGCCCAGCAACTCTTCTGAGTTACCACCCTGCCCCAGCCTCACTGGGTGTAAAACCACACAAGAAAATAAGTTTACTTCAAAAATACTGCTGCATGTCACGAAGACTAAGCAGGGTGTGCTGGGCACTGAAATAGATACCCATACCCGGGGCCAAGACACCCAGGTTGCTAGAGTCACTGGTTCAAAATTGAGCTCCCTGAAGCTTCCCCAGAAATTTCCAGGAAGATTTTTCAAAGACCACAGAAGTTCTGCTCAAGCAGGTACAGGTTCAGGGTTAATGACTTTTAGAAAGAGATATAAATGTATCTGCCTTAACCCCAGCCTGATGAAATCTTAAGTGTGTGAAATTTTAAAACAAAGAAAAGCTCAGCACATCAAATTTTACAGATAAAGATATATTTTCCGGATGTATCTTCTTGTCACTTAGACCACCAATGGTAGGTTTCAATAATTGCCAAAGTTATTAGCATATTCAGAGACATAAGGCATGGCCATTTTATACTGAAAATTGAGTTATATCATTCACAGAGAAGAGTGCCTCTCTGCCTCATTAGTAAGAAGCGCTGCTTACTTTTCTGACTTCTAAGTCACAGATGAGTTTTTGTCCTTTGGAAAAAAAAATCTTAGCTTTATCACTTCATCTTAATTATAAGGTGTGAGTCTACAGATGAAAAGGACAAGAAAGGTAAGAAGAATGTGAAATTCTCAAGGTTTTAAAATGCAAATATGAAAAATTCAGAGGAAATAATAAGAGTTTGCTAGTGCACTCTGTGGTTCTCTGGCCTGGACATTTTTTAAAAAGCCTTCTTTACCAGTGTTCATTAAGACAATTAAATTTAATAACAATCAATCTTGCAAGCTAGTCATTTGCGCTGTAATTGTACATATAAAAATCTCTAGACTAATAGAAACTGGTACCCAAGAATATGTCACACTCTTCAGTAGGAATTTTTCAAAGCCTTCTCAAATCTGATTCTCATATGAAAACTGGTATTTTAAGATAAAATAAGAATCTGTTTTTGACATGATGCTCTTAGGATGCTTACTGTGTAATCCAAAAGCAATCCATACTTAAAAGCTGACAAACTCAGTTGACAACACTTAATTCTAAATTTCTTCAGGAGAGGTAAATGTTAACCCAACATTTTGCCTGGGAAGTAGAGATTCATTCCCTACAGCCCCGAACCTTTGCATGTGTCTGTATGTATCTATTCATGTGTTTCCTTGTGAGTGGTAAAAAATGCTATTCTATGTATACAAAGGTGACATTTTCTAACTCAGGAGCAACATGCTACACTTGGTCTCACTGGAGTGACAGTGGGTGTGTACTGATCTATTTGTGCTCTGATGTCACCATACATCCTCAGGATGGTTGGCTGAGGGGTGTATTTTTGCTAATGGAAGAGTCTTCCTGATTAAAGAACTCCAAGTTTGGAAATGAGGGCCCAAATCTTGCGATTCAGTTTAGACTTTTGTTCCAAAACAATAGTGGTAGAAATCTATTTGTTGAGACTTACTCCTTGATACTTATTTTCCATCCCAAGTGTAGACATAGTTTTACAAGCCCAGAGAGATCATTTTCACCAAAATAAAACCCCTAGAAACTCCTAGCCTTTTCTCAGCCATTTTTCCCTTTCTCCTCACTCTGACTTGAGATCTGGATTTATTCGTAGCATATGTATCCGCCTAAGAATAATACCATCTCTGTGTGATCACTTGAGTTGCACTCTGCTTTATATTTCTAATGGGCTTTGTGACACTGAATCCAACACAGTGAAGATGGAAATACAATACCTAGAGCTGGGGAGTCCAGAGTGTACAGCAGATGCTTAACAGACTTCTGGAGGGTTCTGAAACCTTCGTGAGTTTCAACACGTGGATAAGCCTTCTGCAGGACCAGCAGCGCCCTAACAAGTAGAAAAACAATTAAACCAGATTGTATTTCAAGGCTTGCAGAGAGAAACAAAAGGTTATTCAAAGAGAAACTGGCTGAAATATAGAACATTACTCTTATAATATAAAAGACAAGATGCTGCTTTTATAATTTAATTATATGTTTATCAGTTCATGCATGAAATCCCGACCAAATGTTCTTGAACCAGAAGGGAGAACTTTATATTTCCAGGATTGGAAAGCTTAAGACTCAGGCTTTGAAATAAGGGAGCAAAGTTCACATCACTTTTTTCTCTATTAAAACTTACAAATAACTGGTTAGGAAACACAATTTGAAAACAAAAAACAAAAAACAAAGATGTCTTGTTTTAATTAGAGGGAAAATTAAATGTTAGAAATTATTTTCACTAAAAAGCAAGTTTATCCCCCACTGAAAAAATGCAAGTCCAGATAAAGGATAAAAAATAATTTGTTTCAGAAATTATTATAATGAAGCATTTTATAAATATTAATCTTTTGCTAAACAAATGATAATTTTTTGAAAATGAAATGGAGGTTGCTCTACTTAAAGACTGTCTTCTATCTTCTAAGTGGCCCAGAGGCACTACTCCAAAGGTAGCTGAAAATTAATATCCATAACTGGCACTGTGTTCCTATTACATGTATGGGTAGCCTATACTGGGGAGAGGTAATCAGCAAATCCACTTTTGTTTGAATTCACTTTATATTTCAAAAATCACAATTAATTACTTAAAAAATATCTTTTTATCCCTTTCTGGTCATTAGTACATTTTTAAAGAAATGCTGCAATTGTACAAGGATGTCTGACTTTCATAATGTGATTTATACCAACAGTGAAGGCTGAGCCAATGCTTTAATTAACTTGAGTAGTAACCAGAACAAAAGGCTTTTGTTAACAATTTGCTGTTATGAAGTTAATGTAGAACAAATAAGGTAACAGTTTTTCCCTATCAAGCATCTTAGTAAACTGAAAGCTCACTCCAGCAGTAGATTCAGTTTGTAGGTTTGCTCTCATGATATTCTATAACATTTGGGGAATTTTTAAAATTTAAATGAAGATTGTTTTAGTTTTGGTCCCCTAGATATGAATTGAAGCTGTTTAGAGAGCTAACCAATAAGTGTCCTCTAGGTTGTTTCTAATATAATATAAGGATTTTTGAGTGAAATAGGCATATATTTATATAAATATATATTCATATTTATTAATATATATCATATATTATCTGCATATAGTATTATATATTTAATATATTTATATGTATGTGTGTATATATATATACACACATACATATATATATGTATACACTCCCACACCCACCTTTTTTTTTTCAGGTACCAGGGATTGACTTCAGGGACACTTGACCACTGAGCCACATGCCCAGCCCTTTTTTTGTATTTTATTTAGAGTTGTTCAGTGCCTTGCTGTTGCTGAGGCTGGCTTTGAACTCCCGATCCTCCTGCCTCAGCCTCCTGAGTGGTTGGGATTACAAGGCATGCACCACCGCACCGGGCTACACACTCACCTTATTGTTAACATCTGCACTAAAGTGCTGAAAGCTCATTCGCTCTGTGTTTAAATTATAGATACATAGCAGGAATTCTCACAAGAAATTTTTTTTTAAAGACTTCTCTGTGAACAATAGCAGTCCACCTAATTCTTACAGTTTCTTACCTGTCTGCCTTTCGAAGAACATCAAATAGACTGCTTAGTGAGGTGTCATTCTGGAACATATTTGGAAAGCTAGAGAGGAGCTGCCACAGGGTTGCCTGTTCCTGGACTTGTGAGAAGAAGGACAGCACTTGGACTATTTCCTGGAACACTTTCTTCTGATTGTTGGGGTCACTTGATAACTTAAAAAACAAAACCACAAACAGGTGAGGCTTTAGCATTTGTCATCAAGTGGCTGACAGACTGTTCACATAAGCACATCTTTTGGATCTTTGCTCAGTTCAAAGCCATCTTTTATTAGGAAAAGCCACCATTTCTAAAATTCATAAACATAATTAGATTTTCTGCATAGCTCCAGAAATTGCCATATTGAAAGTTTGGCTATAAAATAAATTATTTATTTGGAAATTAAAATTAATTTCCTAAAACAAAATCAGTTTCTGAGTAATGTTTTCCTCTTTCTTTGGGACATGATTTAGGAATTTCAGGCCTATCTCCCTCTCTATCCTTCACTAGACCTTTCATGCTTTGGTAGAGAACCCTTAAGACTAATTGAATCATAGAGATATAAAAATATAGTCTAAATACGTTAATAATATATATGATATACATGATGTATAGAAATATAGTCATGGAAATGTGTATTATTAGAATTATACATATTTAGTGCAATAAAATATTTCTGAAGTTCCTCTGCAATGCAGGGAACTGTAGTTAATAATGAGCGATGGATAGTGAATGAACACATGTAATAAATATACTCTGTACGATGAACAAGCAAATAAATAAAAACTGTAATTTTGTTCTTGCATTGGATCATAAGATTCAGCTAGCTAACATATTTTCTTCATTATATTCCCACTCAAAGCAATTTTCTTAGCTCATTCATACCAGTGAAGCTGAGCTGAGTCTGTCTTAATTCAAGGTCTTTCATGCTGAGAGTGGGCTTTTGAACAATGCATTTTTGATGACATATTCTATTCTACATGACTGCCAAGTTTGTTCAAAAAGGACGTTAAGTGCTTCATATCGGATTGGCATTACTACAATAGTGACTAGTGTCTATAATCTGGTTCTTTTGGAAACTCAGATTACTGAATAATAATTGAAAATTTTTGAAAATCACTTAAAATAAAAATTAGAGAATTATGAGAAAAATATTAGTATGCATGTTTCCTGTATTCCTGTCTATAAAATTTCAAAAGAATTCTGAATTCTTTAATCCTTTATTATATGTGGATTTGTGAAGTGTTGATTAGTGCTGTCATTTTTCACTATTGTCTATTTAGGACTAGTATGCACCAAATGTCATTAGCATTCTACAGTAGAATGTCCTTGGTCTAATGTGTAATGTTTTGGGGAGAAGTGTATATTGTTACATCAAAATTTAGCTTTACTAATTAGGCTTGGGGTCAGCAAGAAAAAAAAAGACAGTTCCATTATTCTAACTTTTGATAGTTGTATGGCTCTGATACTTTAATTTTAAATTTGCACTATATCCTGAGTAATCCTACTTACCAACACCAGAGAAAACAGTCAATCATTTTTAGCACAGAGCAAGCCATAGTTGTACTGCTGAGATATGTCTACATTAATCACAATGAATTAGTAATCATATTTCTAATTCATTACTGAAATTTTATCAATGCTGTACATTTACATGACAAGTGAAGATTACCTAACATTAAATGTTGTGTGAAAATGTCTATGTGAGGGTTATATGGTAACAGTGAGCAAACCTTCCAGTCAGTAAGTATTTTCCATTCCATGTGGACTAGAGAACGGCTCTTTGATTCCTGTTGATTTACTGTGTGGATCCCAAAATGGAAACAGTATTCCTCTCCAATTACTTATGAGATCTTGAACAGATTACAAGATCTGTACTCACCTGAGAGACCTGATTTTTCAGTTCCTCAAGGGAAGACTCTAAAAGGGTCATGTTGGAAAGGCAAAAGTTATTAAAAACGTTTTTTCCTAGAGTGGTCCAAGAGAAGGTGTAGTGTGGACTGTATCCTGGATAGCTCTCACACACTTCTCTTCTTACATCTTCTGCGGTTGAGTTCTGCTTTAACAGCTAAAAACATGTGGAAGAAAACCAAGATAATGTCAGTAAATGCAAATATTAAAATATTATACTCTTCAAGGAAACTGGCTTGTCTTTGCAATAGCCATTTTTAAGTCCTGAATTATTATGGCAATTATTAAAATAACAATAAAACATACCAAGTTTACCTATGTGAAGTTGTGGAGGGAGAGTACAGGTGAACGTGGTGAATTCTTGTCATTATTATGATTTAAATGGCTTACATATGATTTGTTTTACTTATTCCTGTCTTTGAGCAAAAAACCTAAATGCAACAGATGTTTTCTGACAGAAAACATCATGTATAGCTTCATGTATAGAAATCTTATTAATTAATCCTGGTCACCGAGCATTAGAAACTCAGGTATCATAATGCTTCATGATGTTTCCTAGGATCATGATCTTTGGAAGTCATGATCTTTGAAAGACTTCCAAAAGAAGGAGCTTCAAGGTCTATTCTTAGGACCAACTGTTCTGTTTTAGAAGTGAACACATGGTTTATGTTTCATTTCAGTCTCATAGATAAGAAAGAAAAAAAGGAAAAATTCATATGAAAATATATAATCATAAATATAATTACTAAAAGCAATAATTGTAAGTTCTTTTTACAATGGGATCATCATAATCCCCCTGTAATCTCCATGTGCATATCAGTAGCATTTGCTGCACTATTTTCAGCTATCATTGATCACTTTCACCATCATTAACTTGTTTAGACATTTACAACCATAATCAGTCGCAACGCTTCAGGATTTGCTTCTAGTGAGGTGAGGCTCAACTTCATCCT